>JAIPRL010000090.1:162955-222595 GCA_025469235.1 Pemphigus obesinymphae
TTTGAGTGTAGCCTCGGTGTACTTTACATAACTATTAATATTAATGATATTTTCAGTAAATTTAACATTATATTAAAAGAGTAATCGTAGAAAAAAATAAACATCCTTGGAAAACCACTAGCTTATTCCTCACTATACGCTCAAAATCTAAAATACTTTTTTCCCGACGATATTTTAAATTTAGTTAAACAATTAAAGTAATGCACAACTAACGTTACATTAAATTATTTTAGGTATTAAAATCTAATTTTACCAACTATATGGACTTAAATACCTCAAAATTGATAATTTTGTTGAAAAACTTTAAATGACTATAAAAAAAATCGTGACTAGAGATTTTTGAGATTTTTGAATTTAATCAGAGTAAAGTATATTTAACGTTGTATAAAATGTTCAGGTCTTAAAACCCAAAATTACCTCTTTTAAAAACCTCAAAATCTAAAATGTCTATAAATAGCCCACAATTGAAAAAAAATTTAAATTAACGTGAATATATTCCTACATTAAATATTCAATGTAAATCTCAAGATTATAAAGATTTTCGAAATTACGTAGAAATGAAAAATCTCGATTTGACAAAATTGTATTTTTGCTGTTTTTCGTCATTTTTGGGTAGTTTTAGAAAACAAAATTTATAATAGCACAATTTATATTAGCCGTACAGACATTAAATAAATCAATAAATTCATGACAAAATAACCTAACGGAAAATGAATGTTACGTCATGAATATACTTGTAATATATAGCACAGAACATATATAGTAATTCAGAGAAAATTAAAATTTGCCGCTGATTTTGCCGGTCGTGCCTGTGTATGATAGGAACGACACGTATAGACACGCCTATGGACGACAATATCACTGAACGCATAATCGTGACGTACACCGCAAGTATCATCCCAGTGGCATGTTTACGGTGGGATCGGCTGACGGGCAATACCGCACATCCGTCGTCACACATTCCAGTAGGTATACTATATTATTGTACGTCCTGAGATTTCGCCGTGGTCCTGTGGTTGACGAACTTTTCATTCAACATTTCAAACCAACATAATATAATAGTATCTATTGGGTAATTCGATTTCAAAAAAAAAAAAAAAAAATACAATAATAAATGAATAATCGGAAGAATACGTATAGATATGATACAGATTGTATATATTGAAAATTAAATTCTAAAGTTTTCAAAGTTTATAAATACGATGATAATGCAAAAAAAAAAAAATAAAATTGTTATTGCAGTTTTTATACTATATATAATAGTTATTTATATATGTATGTTTTCAAAACGCCAGTATCGGTAGTTCGGAATTTTCATTTTTATTGCGATTCTTTCGGGCTGACCGAACGCAGGCGAATTCGATCCGTACCCCTTAACGGTTGATATTCTATCATAAATTATTGTATATTCACGACTTTTTTTTTTATTTTTTATATATATAATATCGTACACCTACCTAAATATATATTATAATACGCTATATATACCTATATATATATAGTGATATATTGATTTGGTTTTTTTTTTTGGAAAATTCAAATTGCCCTAAGTGTACCTGAATTCCATACCATCTTTGGAGTGTATACACTATTTCAAAATTCAGTAATCTACTTTGAATAAACACCTGCGGTGAATTTCGAACATATAATATAGAATTATTACTATAGATCTATAATTAAACTAATATAATACAATTTTATCATTTTTAATAATTGAAAAAAAAAATGTGAAATTATGTCACGTATTTTATATTATTCAATTTAAACCGTATGAATACGAATAAAAACATGAATTAAAAACAAAATATTATAAATAATTTAAAATAATAATCAATATTATGTACCTACTTATATTATATTATACACACTATAGTGTACCACCGACGTTGTTTCGAGTGTAAATGAACTCTTAATATTTGCTTTATTCTGTTTTTTTTTTCATTTGATTAATTAAGGTATACTATTTTGACAGATTTAGGACAAAATATGATCACGTTAATTTGTCCCTGTTCATTTATATACTCTACTATATTATTTAAATGGACAATTTTTATTTTATTTTTGTTTTTTTTTTCATTTATAATATTTTTTATTATTATAATGTGCAGTGTGCATTATTCTTGTTGTAGTAAAAGGAGTGTGTTGAGTTAATTATTTTTTATATATTTAGCTTTGTCCCCTTACTATTATTAACGTATTTCTAAAACAAGTATGTACATAAAAAAAAAGTTATAATTTATACACCGACACTATAAAGTTTCTATGATAATTATTTTGAGAGTCAGTTGTTATACCTACTATTAAAAATATAAAAACTTAGATTGGCGTGGCTTTTTTTATACTTTTTCGTTTGTATGGATATCATATGTATGTTTTAATAATTTATAAAATGTGAAATAAAATTGAATGGAAGTTGTTTGTTTAATATCCGTAGGTATATTAATTATTGTTTTTATTTTTATCGATATACTGAGTTTTTCCTTGAACGTAAATTCGACTTAGGTTATAATAAATAATAATAATAATAATAACTTTTCTAATTCGGTCAAATATAATTAGTTAAATTTATGATATTATATATTATAAAGAATTTTAAATATAGTGTTTTATTCGGATAAAATGGGCAAGTTAAAAAAATATTTTAACTAGTCAAATAAAGTAAATTTGAAAGTCAATCAATGTTCTTAACATAAACTTAAGTTAAATGTAAAAATGTAAAAAAATCAATTTAATTAAATGTTATAATTTGAAATATTGAATTTCGAATTATTAATTACAATTGTACAAGGACGAATTTATTGAGAGGGAGGTTGTAGTATCACATGAAATTATGTATATAGGTATTTATTGTGAATTTTATAAAATATAATATAGCCTACATTGCTAAATACTTAGAGACATATTTGTATAACTGTACAACCAATGTATCTCATAACTCATAAATCATATTAGTTATAAGGTTACGGTTTACTATGGAATATTATTGTATTTTATTTTGAATGGATATTTTATTAAAAAATTTGAACGAGGAAAAATGAGTAATTATAATTTTTATTACAACAATAAAATACTTTATAACTACTTTATATTGTACAATACTATAGTTGTATGCTCCTTTCTTATTAAATATTTAGAACTCGTGCATTATATTGGCTATAGGTATGCTCATGAGAAATTTGTTACCAAATTGAAAAAAAGCGCAATCATTGTAGTTAGAAAAATTGAATGCCGGTTTATTTTTAATTCGTTAATAAATTATATATAATTAATTATTAATAAATAATATAATATATATATATATATATAATAAAAAAGTAATAAATTAAACTTTTACTTTTCAAGCCTATAAATTTAAAATATAAATTGGAAAAAAACAAAAACTATTGTAATAGACAATCAACTACATTTTAAGGAGTTGTAGAAGGAGGGAACGAAAATGGTAAAAATTAGCCCCTCTCAAAAATTTTCTGAATACGCGCCTGCAACTACAAATGTTTAGCTCCAGTTATATATCCAATTGTCTAATATAATACAATTAATATTTTTATCATAGATATTTGAAGTTTTTTTTTCAAGACTATTTTATATGACATATTTTTAGAAAATGTTTTTTTTTAATTTAGCTTTATTTTAATCTCAATTTATAACGTTAACATTTTATTACTACCTATATAGTGAAAATACACAACTAAATGTCTCGATTACAATTAACTTGACATTTAACTTTGTTTTAAGTTTCAACTTTTTAACGTCCAGTCTTAATTTCTGGATAACAATTTGCTATAAACAAAGAAATAAAATAAAAAATAATTGTTTTCTAACATTTGTATATGGTAAAACGTATATGGATGTATATTAAATTCATGTTCGTTTTATGTTGTTTGGACAAAATTTGAGACACGCGAGTACCTACCCACCGGGAAACGGTCAAAACGCTTAAAACCGTTGGACTCTAAAAATCAATTTCAACCCTATTCGGTTTCAAAACGATTTTTTCTAGAATTTCGTTCAACTCTGTTCATTTACTCTCCGTGTAAGTACAAGTTCAAGTATTACGTAAACACATTTTTGGTCTTTTTAGTCCGCCTCCTCCCCCTTGTCTACAATTAACAGTAAATGTCCGATTTCCCTACTTTATTACGTCAACATATGTCCGACGATCCCCCTCCATTAAAAAAAAAATAAATAAATAAAAAATTTCCGAATTGTATATGAATTAATTAAAAATAAATGAAAAATTTTATTACATATTTTGAATTTTATTTTACACATTTTGATAAAAATTAAGTACATATTTATGTACATATTTTTTTTTATTACTACGGACGTCAGCATGGTTCTAACCCTCTCCATCCACCTTGTAAGCAAATGTAAGCACCCGACAGACCCCCTCCCCTTAGACGCTTACGTAATACTTAAACGTATCCCCTAAGTAGCTATATGTATTATATACTTATTGTACGTATTATATTATAAACACACTGAACCAAATAAATCTGTGATTTCAATAAAAATATAGATTAATTAATAATATGGTTGTTAGTATACGTCCAATAAAATCTTTGTTGATTTAGAAATAAAATATTTGTTAATTTAACAGTAAAATCACAAAACGTATTATTGATTTACAATATCTTTTATCAATGTTTTGGGTAAAATTGTCTAATTGAATACAAATTTATTTAAAATAACAAATATTTTTTGTTTCTTTCTTCCTTCATCTTCGTAGAACAAACGCCCATTTGTCAATCAAAATAGTCAATTTAAACAAAATATTTTTCAATTGAATAACATATTTTATTATAACAATAAAATTTGTATTAATTTTACAAATTATTTTTATTAAACTATAACTTATATATTTTGTGAAATTTACAAAATGATTTTGTTATTGTAAACATATTTTTTATTAATTTAACAATATCTATACATTAAAATAATAAAAATTGTATTATTTCAACAAATATTCATTTGTTAAAATTTGATTATTGCATATTGTTAATTCTATACCAATGATATTTGGTTCAGTGTATATATAGGTAGGACTCAGTGGCGCATTTTCAATTTTTATCCGGGGGGGGGGGAGGGGTTTAGCCGTTATAATTCAGGTAAAAAAATATCATTTATTGTTTTGGTATACTGCACGATTCAATTAATAAAAAGAAAAGTTGGTAATACAACTTATAGTTAAATGGGTACTGAAAATACATAATATTACTTAATAATTTTGATGTTTTTTTTTCTTCTTTGGGGGGGGAGGGTTAGAACCCCGGATACCTTTTCCGGTAAATACTCCACTGAGATAGGTACCCGAAATTAAATGTGTAAATATACCCTTCACGAGCCCGGGTAAATACTCACCGTGGTGTCATTACACGTTTCCCGTCCCCGTCGCCACTCGAATGACGACGGGGCCGGGGGCGATACCGCCCTGTCGGCGTTCTGCCAAACTTCCGTACGGAATTTGGACGTCTGTGCCGAAACGTCACGAGCGCCGGGTCCGGTATAATCATCGGTGGTCGGCCATTGGTCATAACCAGTATGTATACCGCACTTGTGGTATCCTCCGTCCAAACTTTAAAAGTTATAAATTATACGACGGCCCACCCGCGTGCCGCGGTCGGCGCGCGTACCTAACCTGCAAAATCATTAATCGGCTTAACGCCCCGTAGGCCGACAGAGTAATGCTGGTTTAATTAAATTCAAAACATACGAAACCGCGCAGACTTAAAACAAACACACGTCGTGTTTATACATTATATACGACTGTATTGAGGTCATAAATATCAGTGGCGGCTCGTGGGCTTTGAAAATGGGAGAGCGATTAAAAATTATTAATTTTTTAAAAACATATAGAGTACAGTAATAATCATGTACCCCTATCAATTTAAAAGGTATTTATAATAAATCAAAATGAATACCATACAGAAAAACAAAAGTATAAATACATTTTACAAAAAACGAAAATTATTATAAAATAATAAAACTAATTCTTATAGGTACGTTTTATACTCAAAATTTAAGCGTCCATCTTTCATATCACTATAAACAGGTCTTCCAAGTTGTTTTCAATTTTTTGTTAATATGATACTGAATTTTTATCTACTATATTATAATAATATAATAGAAGAATAAATTAAATAAATAATGAAGAAATATAGAAATATGCGCGCGTCACTACCACATAATAAATACATGTTAACTTATTCCGTATTGTTCCGCAATCTACATGCATGTCCCGTTCACCCCTACACACGAGTCGGGTCGTCACTGATAAATATAAAGGGAGAATGGATGGCTTAAACACTTGATATACCCTTCTACAGTGGCGGATTTAGAGGAAACGGTGAAGTCCGTTTCTCCGGCGATTTAGACCGTCGGAGCAGATTGTTTTCAATATAGGTAATATTTTCATTACGTACGCCATATCCTTGTGTTATACGTAGATGAATGCGTTAGTGTGCCTGTCACTTTAAAGCTTATCACTTAAAATTTTTTTTTAGAAATTCCAAATTCTCGTTAAATGTGCCCACTACATCGTTACGTAAAAGAGAAAGATTTTCTGTAATACTAGCTATCATTGACGGAAATCGGAGAGGGGGACTTTTGGGGGCTTAGCCCCCTTAAAAGTTTGGCAAGCCACCATAAAAATGGTTTGAAAAATTATTATATATAAATGCGTATTTATATGGATATTTGGTTAAGAGACGTTATAATTAATATTTCGTTTAGAAAAAAAAATGTCTTGTTTTCATAAACCCATATATGTATATATATTTATTTATTGATATATCGATTACATATGAAAATGTTTGTGTGAAAGATTACACAGACTCTAAATCTGTAAATAATACTGTGTCCATTATGGATGTGACAAACCGCACTTTAGGGGACCTATCCAGCCTGTATTAAAGGTAGGTAAATATAATACAAATAAATATAAGTATAAATATGACTAATTAAATTATCAATAAAACTGTATTTTCAATGTTATGCGAGAAAATAAAATGTCTCCCTATATAAAAGCTATTTAGGAGACTAAAATTCTAATAAAAAATAAACTGCAGATAGCTGAAATATATAATACAATATAAGTGCCTGACAAAAAAACACAGTATTATTATGTTTTTTAGATTTTGATAAGTAAAAGATTTTTTTCCAATCTATAATCTATAATTTATTTATTTTTCATGTTAATATATTATTATGATTTGATTTATTAGTTATTTTCATTATAAGTTTTTCGTCAACGATGATGTATGTTATGTAATGTAAAATTATATTGTACATTAATATTTAAGTTGGGAAACGTTAATATGGAATGTAGCGAGGACAATTTTTTAGTTGGTAATTATTTATATAGTCTTAGTTCCCCCACATTACTTCAACTCAATTTCCGTCAGTGGTATCTAACTATACTTTCAGTGGTTCGATTTGAACTTTGTCAAAAGATCTGTATTCATTAATCTTTTTTCATGGTCATGTAGAAAAAATATTTAACGTTTTACAATTTATTACAGTGTATTTTTCAAGCTAGTAATCTACAAAACCTAGAAAAAAAAAGTTTATTTAAGTATACATTACATATTCAAAACAGTGATCGTCACCATTAAGTACACATAAACTAATTTTCAACTTATTGGTTTAAAAACACAAAATATACAGTGGGCTCTATCAGTCTTAATCAAATTAATAATGAATATATAGGTTGAAAGTTGTCCTTAATTTTTCATAATTTTTTTTACTGTCACTAACGACTGGAATCTATTTATTACGAGAAAACTATTCCCCAAATAATAGTCTTATTCGATTATTTCTAACTAAATAAAAATGTATACAAATGTAAAAATCAAAGTTCAAATTCTTTATAAATTACCAAAAAATGTTGAACATTTTTTGAAACTTTTATCTCGTTAACATAAATAGTTTCACTAAATATTTGGTTCGAATTTGAAGTCTCTGATAGATCCAATGACATTATATTTCATAATTTCTGACGATTCTTTATTATTTTTGTTAGTTTTCCTATGTCATAAAGAAAACTACTGGGAAAATTAAAAAAATTATAGTTTTAAAGTATTAACTAGAATGAATTTACTATATAAAAAAAAATATTACTCGAAAATTCATAGTCAATTTCTTTCACCAAAAAAAGTGAATATTTACATAAAAAATTCAAAATAATAAATAATTTAAATAGGTCATTTCATTTCGCTACGCTTAGAATCTAAAAAGTACAATATTATTCAGATAAATATAGCAAACAATTGAATTCCTCGTAAAAGTGTAGGATTTAAATTACAAACAAAAGTTTTAAAAATAAATTTTCATATAAAAACATGTTCGGAAAGATTACTTAGCAAACATGCTAAATTTCTAGTTTCTGAATGTATTTTAAACAATAAACTGTAATTCCATAAATAGTTTTTAAATAATTTGTTTAACCTACTATACTCATGTATAGAAACCTAAAACTAACGAAATGAATATAAATTGTAAATAACGATTTGTAAAGACAGACAGCAGACATTCAAAAAGCATTTTTTTTTCAAACAAAATTTCTCGTTTTTTATTTCCCTAGTAAATATGAAAACAAAATGTAAGGACAATCGATTGTTAAATCAACAGTGATCCTTGTAACTATATATACTAAAAACTATTAGGTATCTAAACTTGAGTTTTGTAGTGTCTAAAACTAACTGAAAAAGTGAATGTATTATGTTTAAATACAATTATCTGGTACCTATGTATTATGTTAAAAATAATGAAAAAAAAAAAAATATATATATATATATCCAATAAGTTTCCTTGGTTTTATTCAGAAAAATCGCAATATTTTAATAACGCTATAATGTAATAGTAACTAAGCGATTCTTGTTTTATTTTAAAATAAAAATTTCTAGCTTCGTAAAATATAGCAAATTGTCAAAAGACGTATCAGTCGTAAATATTTAGAGATAGCAATAAAATATTACACTGATTACCGTTCAGTATAGAATGTATTTCCGAGATCGTTTCCATAGTGAGTGTTTGGTTTTTAGTTTATTTTAGTTTTTTACACGTCTTTTTATTTTGTTTTTCATTACTTGGTAGTTCATACTTCATATACTATTCATCGTTATTTTAATGCAAAAAAATAAAATTTTGTACGTGTTTTGGTTTACTCATTAGGCCAGAGACCCTTGACCCTCTTGTGACCTTTATATGATAAAAGTGGCCCTCCATGTAAATAGGTCCCCTGACTCGCATATCTCAAAGGTGCATTACTTTTGTTTTGATCGTGTTATATATTATACATTTTTCCTCGTAGAGAAGTTATAGTTTATGCCAACTCATTAAAGACAATGGGGTGGTAGATAGTAATCTAGGACACTACCCGTAATGGCATGCAATTGACCCCAAAACGGTGACAACAATTCGACAATGTACTTAATTTAATATATAACAAATATCAAAAAGAGCATGCTTCGAGTAAATAATAATTACATTTGAAATCGTTTTCAAACATCGATGACATAAAAATGTCAATAAAATAAAACCAATTCAATTTTACCCTCAATCTACATGGCTATTACGTTTTTAAGTCGAAATAAAAATCACCTACAAAGTCATTCAACATTACCACATTATTGATTTTATTTTCCTTACAGAGCTTTTCTTAAGCTAAATTATAGTTATAAAGGCTGTTGGAGCACAAAATTTTGAACACTGGCAATTTATTACCTACACATGGAATGTATATACGTTATAATGAATTAATGAATGCATGTTAATGTGTGAGAGCAATAATCGTTTGAAGTTCTCAAAAATTTCAAACGCTCCCTAATCCTACTGATTTATTAGTGGAAATGAAAAGAGAAAGCATTTTTCAAGTGTTTCCAGTGTTCTCAACCTAAAATTATAAAACGATAATATATTAATAATAAATCCATACAAACGTTCAAAGCAGTAATCGGACATTGAGAAGTACATTTACTAATCTTCCGCTTACTGGTCTAAAATCATAAAAAAATACGGTGTGTTCCAACATCCTTAATAACCGTTGTAATTCCTTTATTTTAACTTTAAAAAAAATAATAAAACTTTAGCGGATTTAAATAAAAGTGTATTTTTTAGAGGGTAATACAGAATAAATTAGTTCCAATTATATAATTCGACTCATACATCAGGGCGTAGAATAAAAATGAAAGTTTTATTTTATCTATTTATTTTTTTCATGTTCAAAGCATTTATTACATTTTAATATAATACAAAAAAAAAAACTATTGTGCTAAATAATAACTTTCGAAAATCTAATTAAATTTCAGTTTAATATATCATTTTTCTTACGTCAATTTTTATTAAAATCAGATAGTGTTACCTGTGTAATTGTATATGGCAGGGGTAGCCAACAAGAAAAGCTTAGCGAGTCGCACCGATAAATTCGATATAGAGTATAAAAGCTCATAAAAACCATGTCGGAGCAGCATAAGAGATGAGATTCATTTAGTTCAAAAATACGATTTAAGTGCACAAATTGCTTTTAAAAATACTGGTCATAAAATGTGTCTTGAAACGTATATAAAAGTCAAATATTATATAGATTTATATTTAAAGTTACGAAGTTATTTTTTACATCGGGGTGAACTTTAGTTTATAAAATACCTACCAATTAATATTGAAAATCATACGAATACGGTCGTAAATATATACTTATAGAAAATAAGTTCCCATGGTGGATTTTTTTTTTTTTAGTAATTTTTTAGTACGTTTAATCGTATTCTATAATGGTAATTAAAATTTTTTTATTAACATTATGTATTAGTATATTTTATTGAATTTTTATTACTAAGCAAACGAAACTGAAGTTAAAGACATGGCACACGGATAATCATAGAAAATACATGGCATTACGTGTGAATATTCGATTTAGTACACTATTACCACCGCCATAAGCGTAAAAATTATAGCATATATTGCATATTACGTATGGCCACAAAACAACCACAAAGCAACTATTTACCATATATTTTACCATACATGCATAAAATGTATATAGTAGATACGTATTATATATGAGAAAAGTTTTAGTTTTAATTTTCGGAGGCGTTAATACGTATTGTATTCTTATAATATTATAATGAACACAGACCACAGGGGGTATTTGCTCGTTTTCCATTTTCCGTCAAATTAATTTCGAAAACTCAATAATGAAACTTTTAAGTTTCTTTTAACAAACGTTAGATTTATAATTCTTTTTCGAAACTTAAAACATTATAATATAGTACGTAAACAAAAGCAAGTAAGCCATTATAATGTCAGAATAAATTATAGTATAAACGCGAGTTCAACGGGTCGGTTTTTCGCGGCGAATTTTCAAAATATTTATACCTGACATCGAACAGCTTATCAAATGTATATTATTGATAACAATTTAATATGACGATATTGACAGTAAAAACAGCATAGGTATGGTATAAATAAAAAATATAAATCATTATTTATAAAGAACATAATATTATACAAAGAGCGATATAGTGCAAGAATTAACGTTGACCCAGCTGCGACTATATAACAAGTATAGATAGGCGTATATTATATTCTCATGTATGGGGAAAAAAAGCGCAGCTACTTAAAATCATTTTTGATATATAATTTGAAATATTTTTGTGTATAAGAGAAATTGATTATTAATTATTATCGTTTTTTTTTGAAAAAAAAATTTTTTTTTTTAAATAGTAGTCGCAGCTAGTGTCTTCACGTGGGAGAAACGATCTATATAATGCACGTATACCTTAAAATGTTCAACATTCCATATACATCTACATCATCCACTAAAACAGTAATTGTATAATATGTATACGCGAGTATATATGTAAATATACCTATGTAGTAATATAATAGTCATATTGTATTATGTATATTATACTCTCGGACGGAACACTCGAATTACGTGTGAATAATAATAATCAATAGGTATATCGTGTGGACAAATCAGTACGGTCTGTGAGAGAATGGCTAAATAAGGAGCAACGAGAAATAGTACGTAATAAAATATTAAGTTGTTCGTTAACAGGTGGGACGAACGCGTATTATATAATATCGGAGCACGACTATAGTATAGTGACTGTGGTCGGGGATACCTTATACTGTTCGATTTTGGTAAAACGTCGTCAAACGTTCGTGTTGAAAATAGTAAAACTATTGGATATCATCGCTGTAATGGTATATACAATTATACAATAGATGTAAATAGACGTAGGTAATAAACGTATTTGTGCAATTTGCAAAAACCATAAAAAATTCAACACTTGATGGTATTAATTTGTGCGGAAAAATATATATCGTTTATACGAGCGTAATATTATAACTATAGGTATATACATGACTTTTATCCATTATTTTAGTAATAAGATTAAGTTTTCAAAAATATTAACGATGCAATTATACCTACGCATGGCTGCGTAAACGTATATTACTATATACTTGTATAGTTTTCGTAAAAATGCTAAAATTCGAACACGTTATAAAATTCAAACACATTATACTACAATAATAGTAGTAGATAATATAATGTATAAGTACCTATAGGTACTAAAACGGTTACCGACATGTCATTATATACATTTATTAAACGTTTTCAGTAAACCGAAATGTTTTGTTCAGTAAACCGAAATGTTTTGTTGAAACGCTAATGAAAAGAGTATTTCACGTCAGCTATTTTTGTTGGGAAAAAAATCTATTTTTAAATGTTTTATATTAATATAGTTTTCAAGACATATTTCACATAATATGCTGTCGTGTTGGAATTAATTATATTTTAATTTGTCAGTTTTAGGTGGAAAAATCACACAATTAGCCAATAAGTATAATAACCGAACGTACATCTTAGTTAACTGATAAAAAAATTTTGAAAAATTTTAAAACCAAAACAAAATAGGTTTATAAAAAACCGATAATCAAAATCGAAAAAGTTAAAAAACCTTTCCACAAACCAAAACCGTTAAAAAAAATCGTTAACCAAACACGCTGATTATTACCCTTAGGAAAAAAAACTATTAATAACTACTAAAAAAAAACTACTAAAACTTCTTAGAAATATTTTTGAACAAACTGCTAAGGAATCACAGTAATTTACTACTATTAGTAATTACTACTAGTAACAGTTAACTACTAGTTAGTAGTTTACTACTATTTTTTTTTTTTTTTTTAGCGGGTATAATTGCAGCGCTACATGGGAGCACATTACACTTGTGGGTCATCCTACCCCCTTTATGAAAATCAAAATTCACTACTACTAGTAATTCACTATACTATAGAGATGAAAATGCAATATATTGAATTATTATTTGTTGGGTACAATCAACACATTGTATTATAATATAATAATGATTTTAGCAAAAATTAAGGGTTATAATCAGAAATAAACTATATAGTAATTAAATTATTATTTATTAATAAATAATTATTAACTTTGTATTACAATACATATAAATAAAAATAAATATTAAATAGATATATGATAGACACGCACTACCAGGTTTATATAACTCAACACTAGATAATGAAGCTTTTTTTGGTAATTATTTAATTTGGTTCTAATGGCCCTGTCCATTATTTTGTGATCAACATTTGCAAAAATGGATACTGTATAATCTGAAAAAAAATCTCTATTTTTTAACCTAATCTCTATATGAATATGTAGTAAACATATAGGCTTACTAAATATTCTTAAAGAAACTTCATAAGCAGCCAGTTTTTTGGATTTTTTAAACCTAATGAAGTCTAATAAAATTTAAATTTTGTAAAAATATTTGAAATATAAAATATTAATATAAATATATATATATACATATTACTGTACATACGTGTAAGTACTAAGTAGGTACTCCATGGTGTTTAAAATAAAATGTATGATTCCTTAATAAATATTATGAAATATAAGCGATTGGCAATATTAGTAATGACTAATGACATGTCTGAACGTACCTAGTATTTATTTCAAATTAAGCTGATTATTTTTTCTATATAGAATACATTTTTTCGTTCAATTATTAAAAAATAATAATAATTTAAGCTATTTTTTTTTTCTATTATGTTATTTTAAAAATATACTTTCTCCCTCCAAAAATGTTTTCTTTACTTGTTTATTTTAATACACAATTAACGAAATAATTATTTATATACAGTGTAGGTATAAAAGGACGTTAATATTGATTTTAATTTATTTTTAAATAAAATCTAATTTATTGTGCATGATGCATTTTATAATATACTCGTAAGTATATGTTTTTGACTATTATTATGAGTAGATACCTATAATCTATATATATATATATATATATATATATATACATATATACTTAAGCGTTGTACGTACAACAATCGTGTTTACATGACCAATTATAGATGCAGACGTGCAATGTTTTTAATATCATTATTCGAGATTATTAACATAACATAACACACATAAATATTCTACTGCATTTTTTTACTGAAATATAATGTATAAATAATTTTATATTTTTTGTGTTGGTTGAAAATTCTCATTAGAAATACAAACGCCATTTAAAACACTTGGAAATAACAAAATATAAAAATAAAAATAAATAGATGGTCCACATGCTATAATATTATTGTGTGTAATATGTTTACATAGGATTTCATTGTAATATAGTGTGATGTATCATGTTTTTCGGTTATATAATACAACATATGTGTACCTATTTTACTTGAATCACAAATTCGGTTTTGTTATTAAAAAAATAAACTAATCCGGTCTCGTGCGAACAAAAAAGTGATGGATAGTTTTTTCGAAAACAAACTTTTCTAACGATTGCACAAAACCCCATGTATAAGAAAAGATAATATCTAATATTATATTGTATAATATTTTACGCACCCCATACAAGCTTACAAAAATCAATTTGCACACGAGTGAAAACTTTCGATATTTAATGATAATAGTTGATAATATAGGTACTAATAGTTTTTTAATGTGTAAATTGCACGGAAAATATCTAAAAATACGTAAAATGTCTATATATTGACTATTCGAATATTTGATCCGTGTACCGTATTATTTTGAATTAATTTTCTTCACTATCGTTTTAGTAAATATTTATGTTTTGGTAAAATTATGGCATTATACATAGGTAATAGCGGAGATGAAATCGTACCTACTTCTCTTGAATTTTGTTTTTATTGTCCTTCGATATATTTATTTGACCCTCTTGGGTAAACATTTACTCACATAACGTTTACAATAATAATTATCATTTATAACATTTAAAATTGTAGCCGTGACCGTATTGTACACATGATAAACCTATAATATTATACGAGTATACTTATCAAAAAAAAAACGTACATGTAAGATTACTTTTAGAAATTATATTTCGTTTGTTGAAAAACGATGTTAAATCTCAAATAAATCGTTTCATTAAATTGATTAAAAAAATATAAACTTTGGTACAAATTATTACTTTATTGGTTTTCTTTCGAATGTTAAAAAAAGAGAATGTAATGCAATATATTCTTTAATCTTATAAGCTACCTACTTTTTTAATAAATAAATTTTTCAAAAAGTAAAATTATACATAGTGATTTATCTAGTAGATACTGCAGATATGTAGGCACCTATAATATATACTCATCTCACGTTACTTATTTCAGTGCTTATTTTTATGCTAGCTATAGCTTAAGCATAAAATAGTGTTATTAATTTAAATTTTAAGCTTTTTGCCAAATTTTTTAAATTATCATATTCATAAAAATGATTCTGAGCCAAATTAAATTTACTCAAAAATGGTTAAGTATAAAAATAAGGCGTAATAGAATAAAAACAATTTTTCTGTACAATATTTGTGTTCAGTTGTTGATCAATAAAATATAGAATATATGGAATTTTTCAAGTACTTTAAAAGCCTAAAATCTGTATAAATCGATAGTTTAAAAAAAATTACAATGAATATTTATTATAATTTATTAATAAATTATTGTACATGATTTTCAAAATAATATACCTATCTAACATAATTTTAAAGTTGTGTATAAGCTAGGCACTATATTAAATTTATAATATAAATTAGTAAACAGTAAATTAAATGTAATATACAACCATTAATTTTCAAAATAATTTGAGTAAAATTTACTCACGCTTAATTTATAATTATCTATCATTATTGACGATAATTTTAATTGTATAATTTTCATGACAAAAAAAAAAGTATTAATTAAAAATTGATAATACCTATATTTTGTGCGTCTAGACACAATCATATTATTTTACTAGACTTGCATGTATAATTAAAACTTAAATATCTATACATAGGTATACGTATAATTTCAACTCAGATGTCCCCCCCCCCTTATTATTTACAACGTATCATTATATCAATGTATTGTGGTTTATCCTATAAAGCGCTTTTACACTATTGAAAAATCAAAAATGACCTCTCTACTATAACAATAATCTGAGTTCGTTTTTCAACAAATGAAATATTTCAAACAAAAGTGTTTGTTATCTGTAAAATAACACATTGTAAACCCAATACATTCTTCGCTTCATTAAGAATCTAAATGGAAAAACAAGTGAGTCTCGAGGGATGTCCGTATATACCATTTATCGTAGACTAGGTCAGGGTTATTATGCTAATTGGATTTAAATCAGGGATATCCTATCACTTATATGAAATATGAACCTAAGTGTAGGTTTTAACGAAAATATGTCAATATATTATAAAATATTATATGTATCTAGTTATACTGTATTTGTAATAATCTATACATATCTATGATTTTCGCCAACACTTTGAAATAAAATACAATACCAGACTTGGGTTGTATTCAAAATACTGTTTTAAATTTTTTATTTTTTTTTTGTTAAAGTAATTGTTTAATACAGTAAATTGAATAATTTTTTAAAATATAAGTTTATATTAAAATTATTATTGAAATCTACGCCAATGTTGAAAAAAGTATTCTAATATTGTTTGAAATACATTTATCGTAAAGAATACATATTCTGAATACTTTTGGAAGTGTAAAATCCCAGACGAAGATGGATGATCTGGCTAGTAATTTTATATTTATATATAGTCATAAATCAATAAATATGTAAAATATTGTATGGTAAAGTAAAAAACAAATATAGGTTCTAGTAAATATTTTACCTCTTCTCAATGTGTTACCTCCCAAAAATCATACCTCCACATTTTTTTTTATCTATTATTAAAATATTTTTTAAATTATGTTTAGCATTGGTCAAATAATAGGTTTTTTTATTTAACCGAATATATGATTATAGTTTATACTAACATAGTTTTACTTGTTTTATAAAATTATATAGGTATTATATGATTCAGTTTGAAAACAAATTATTAGATAAAAATTGATAGAATTTTTATGAATATTCTAAATTACTTTTATAATAACGGTTTATTCCAAACATTATTCAACATGAAACAATAAAATAAGGAAATTGAAAATATTTTTATTTGCAAATTTACTATATATATACATTTTATATAAACAACAATAATAAATATTATTTATATAGGATCATAAAAATGATGAAGGAAAAATCATTGTGTAATTGCAATAACTAAACTATAGATATGGACTTCCCATTCATATTTATGAAGGTTTGTCAAATAAGAAAATTTAATTTTTGGATAATTTTTATATACGAGTATAATATCTTCAAAAATATTTTGAAACAGTATTAAATCTTCAATAAATTATTTTCATTAAAATGCCCTTAAAATTCCGAAAAATTAACTAAAAAGGAAAATTTAAAAAGTACAAAATATTTTCAATTTTTATATTCAATTTTAAGTAATTTATATTATTATGGTTGTAAAAGAGTTCGGTTAATGTCTGTAGAAGTACTTCACTTGTCGGTAAGATATTGAAGGTAGATAGGTATATTAAATTTTGAAGCAATATAAATTAAAATATTAAAATATTATAAAAATAAATCATTTCTTTCGATTAAACAATTCTGGGGGCCTATTCTCAAGGGTATCCAAAACGGTTTTCGATCAAGAATCAATCAAAAATATCTTCTGTTTCGATTTCCACTAAAAATGCTATTTTGAAACGATTTTCGACTGCTAGTTTGATAGTTGTATTCGATAATTTACAACGATAGTGAATTACTTATCGAAAACGGGTTTCGATACTCGTCTTTATAAATTTCATTAATTACTATTTAGGTATTATTATAAATTCATTATAACATTATAATTATTATGGCGTTTGATGACGATTTAGATGATTATATGTATAATCAACTAAATTATATTGAAATATATTATATTATGAATGTTCAAAATGAACCGAGCCAAGTTTTACAACAACAAGATCCATTTATTGGTAAGTACTAAGTACTACCTACAGTTATTCAATTATATAATTATAGTACCTATTTAACTTTAAGAGAAATGTTTTGAATGACGATCGGCCTCCCCTCTTCGATTACTTTTTTTTATACTATGAAAGTAATAAATAGGATAAAAAAAATATGACGTTTTACAAAATATCATAAACATAATACGTTTTTCAGTGATTATTGCTTAAACTTAATAAATATGATACGGGAAATAGTTTTAAATAAATAAATAAATATTGTTCATTATATTATCTATACAAAAAAAAATAAAAATGGTTACCTACATATTTTATCTATTTCTTCTAGTTTCCAAGTTATCTACATGCTAAAAGTTTTTAAAAATTTCGAAAAACCATTTTTTTCCTATATTACCTATGTATAGTATATATAGTTAGTATAGGTACTAACTTTGTATATTCCTTATACCTAAGAAACCATGAAGAGAATATATATTTTTTTAATAAATAGCATGATGCCCGAAATCTATTCAAAATAAAAGTAATATTTTAAAGGGAAAGAAGTTTTAAAAATTAGCTACATTGTAGAAATAACTATATTCTTTTATATCTATATATTCTAAAAGAATATCTTTTTAAATACCTAATCATTTTTAATATAATTAATCACTATATAAAATTCTAATAATATGAACTATTTAAAATTAAACTACCTAGGTACGTAAGATAGATTTTTATAAAATATGCACTTTTCGTTGTTTTTTAGATTTTTTTTCGCTCTTCATTATGGAACTCGTTATTTAATATTTTTATATCACTAAAATTTTAATATAATTAAAATTTAAACGTTTTTGTACTTAATATAATAAGTAATTATTACTTAATACTTATAAGTATTTCATTTATATTATTGTCATTAGTGATAGCATTCAATAATAAGTGATTAAACCACAGATTAAATGAAACCAGATTGTGCACTCAATGCTTATCGTAAAAAAATCGAATTCGAGCTATCGAGCCCCCAAATTAGTGTTATCACATGTTAGAATCTAAAAGTCTTTAATGATTTTCTAATGATTTAAATCCTAATATTATTTATTATCATTTATGAATATTGTAAATAACGTTCAAAGTTTATAGACTAAATTGATCAGTAAAGCAAACATATTGTTAATTAAGCGTTTTTTCGCTGTAAAATTCATTGTAACTGGATACGCCACTTAGCGGGCACCCAATCACAGCATCTTATTTACAATTCTATTGTTCTAAGCCCGAGTGCACAATCTGGTTTCGTTTAATCTTTGATTAAACGCTATAAAATTTGATAACAATTGAAAATGTCATGGAAAAAACAATGATTTAGTTGGATAATCGAAAACCTTGTCGAAAGTAATTTATTCGATTAGAAGTTTGAGAATACGATTGATCGAAAATTTCTGGTCAAATAAATATTTACGATCAATTAGTGTCAATCGAATAACTTTTTTCGACAATCAGATTCGATAATTTTGAGAATAGAACTCCTGAGCAGAGCTTGGTGTAATATAGGTAACTCTTACTATTACTCATAACTATTACTCTGACTATAATTGTAAAAAAAATATTTTTTTTTAATGTTTTTAAAAATGCATGATGTATGTATAATTAAAATGGTAAAATATATCTGTGTATATATGTGTAGACCAAGACATTTACATAGAGATTTACAAGAAAAAATTCCTATAACTCCGTTAAGAATCTAAAATTTTAATTAATTTTTTTATTTAAAAAATTGTTTTTGTTAATATCCCGAACGTTAATACGCCGTTAAATAATTTAAAGGCCAGCACCTATTTATATATATATATATATACGAGTATATCATAAAATGAGATAGAAAAAAGCAAGTTATTACCTAAATATCAAAAATATCAAAAACTAGTTTAAAATAAAAAATTTTAAAATATTATATGATCCGTTGTACCTACTAAGAATGCTATATTGAACAATAAGCTGTAAAAAATAAAATCCATTCTCTATAAATTCACCGCCCTATAATTATTATATTTTAGGTATAAATATCTATCAAAATGGCCTTAGTATTTATTTCAAGTATTATAACACTCCAATTCTTATATGAGAGAGGAACAGATTATAATATTAAATTATAATATATAGGTTGGTGTTGTGTTATGTGCTACTTTTTATTTATTTCATTTTTAAAAATTGAAATGATAAAGAAAATTCTTCAAATAATCCTATACGTGGCCTAGCTGACAAACGTTAGTGCTAAGATGAATAGCCTGCTTAAATAATTTAGGTAGATTATAATAATTATTAGTGCCTATATTAAATTTCTATACAGTAACAAATATATTTTTCCCATTTTAAAAGAAATAGTTTAAATTTTTAACGCTCATAACGTTTACAAACAAATAATAAATCATTTTTGTCAGAGTTATTTATTAGGTATGTATAACCCGTCCAGTTCATACGCGCCCTTGGCGATCGTTACATTTTTAAATTTGTAAGGGTTTTTACAGTTTCGGAAGCACAAATATGTTGTCTACATACTTTTTTTTTTTGAGGTTATACTCCCGGCGAAAATACTGATTAACCAATAATAACCATATAAGATAACATATTTAAGATATATAATAATAATATAAGAGTCGCACATTGTTCAATTAATATTTTTGAACCCCTGACCTAGTCAAACATGTGACGTCACTAAGAGCGCACACGAACTGGACGGATTATACATCATGATCTTTTTTATAACACAATAATTGTTGTATTTGTCGTTGTTTTAACTACACAGTGTTATATTGCACATATCAATCGTTTTAGTGCATAATTTGTATTATATATAATTATTTATATTTATGTATATTATTCCTTGTTTATTGCTCTAAATAAAAATAAAAATAAATATGTAACAATTCGTACGAAACAAATTATTATATTTGAGTAATTCAAAATCAGTAATAATGATTGGGATAGTATGAAAATAAACAATTGCGAGCTTTGAACATTGCATACGATAATGAAATGTATTGCATTTATATACCACGTATGAGCGTGTATGAGGACTGAGGTTACGATCATTGACTATTATTATACTAACGTACTCGTTTTAGCGCGGTATCCTTGATGTGTTTGATACCGATAAAGATAAATGGGAGTACCACTCGGGGTATATTTATCAACATACCAATACATATTTATGGAAATATAATATAGATTGTGACCAAATAACATGGTATGTTACATACAACAGCAACATACACGAATTTGAGAACGATATGAGTTGTCATGGAATTAAATATAATTTATCGATTATGCCGAGAAATTCTGACGTCACTCGGTCTTATCTGCAGCCTTTTCAATATAGTAATACATAAATAAGTTTAATGTTTACAGAGTTGAACATTTTTAATCAAAATAAATAGTAGATAACAATAATAATTATGATAAGTGGACCGAGTGACGTGGCACCATGCGCAGAATTTTTGGTTCTGGCTTACCATGTTATTTCGTCATGATAAAGATGATAATATGTTTGAAGATTTCGTGAATGTTAATTGCATAAAATATGTATTATAGACTGCTTACACTATTCTAACAACCACGGGAATAAATTATACGGAAAACGAAGGAAACTTTTTTTTCCCGCGTAAAAGAAAAAGAAATTAAATCCGTCGAGATTTTCATTTAATTTGAACCGTATTTACAGCTGCGCTACATATAATAACAGGAATATTATGTGCCAGAGATCCAATGTCATCCGATGGGAAATCAACGTGAAATATTACAATCATTAGGATAAAATTAAATCGATTCGGAAATACACTGTATACGCTAACAATAAACCCATTCATATTACCACGAACTTGGTTTATATTTAGTACTAAAATATAAAAAAAAAATGTCTAGTAAAATATTCGTCGTCAAAATTATGAAATTGAAAAAATAAAAATTTAAATCAAATGAGTTAAAACCAAAATTATCTAAATTAAAAACCGTTTTGATGCTTCAAATTACATTTTAAACTATTATATTTCTGAACACAAAAATTGACTAAGAAAATGAATGTTATATATTTTAATGAAATCATCTGGTATACTTGTAGTTTTAAATAAATCTGTGCAATCAGTTTTATAAAGAATATTTATAAAAAATCAATACATTCCTCACTTCGCTGAGTCTAAAATATTTTTTTGGACATTTAAAAATATATTATTTCAAATAATGTAACGCTGTAAAATGTTGTTAAAAATAAAATAAAATAAGATAATTATTTTTTTTCGAAGATAACGCCAATACATTTTAATTGCTTATTACTTATAATATAATTAAAATATTATTATTTCGTTTAAGTAACGTAAAAGGGCTACAAAAGGATACAGATTTTCTTACCCGTCCAAGTTTTAAATCATAATAATGTTTGCCTGTAAGCCTTATTTACTTTGAAAAATAAAAATTATAAAAGTTCCTTTCATCTTTACTATTATTATTATATTATTATTCTTCATATGTTTGATAGTATTTTTTAAGTATTTATTTATATTTATAGTAACTCATTATTTTCTTTGTTTTTCATTAAAATTGCAATTTTTACATTAAAATTAAATTTTATTACAGTACACTACTGGGAATAAGAGAGTATTAAATTTTAAAAATGAATAAATATTTCAGTTTCTATGAATTAATAACAAATGTACCTAATATAGTTTAAAATAAAAATTAACTAAAAAAAGATACGCTTATTAATCAGGTACGTTGTAATATTATCTACTATGAAACGACTTTAAGTATTCTTATAATAATGCGTGGTACACATTTGATCTTTTTACCTAAGAAAATTACAACACGATTGCGTACAAAATATTTACAATTTTTCAAGCATACAATCACATTTTTAATTTGGGTTTCGACAGTTATATTTTACAACAACGGCGTGCACAGAATTAAGTTTTAGGATAGATACTAATATTTCATAGATAATTTTTAAACAGGTAATTTCAGGTTTCATCATTACCACCATCTTTCTTTTGGCTATACTTTTCAGTATAATAATAAAAGTATAGAATCAAATCTGAATGTTTTTTTTCTTATAGTATTTTTCGTTTTCGCAATTTCTGAATATTGCAATAGTGTTTTAATGACATGTTATTCAAATTAAATTTAAAAAAATAAAAAATTTTGTGTTACAGAACTTTTGGAACTTTATCACAGTCTTCCGTGACTTTAGAAAATATATTATTATGTCACGAAGTTAAGCAAGGTTGAAATGCGTAAACTTCCTTTAACAATCCAACAGTATGTTGAATAATTTAAAGATTAATAGTAGGGTAAGCACGAAAATTATATTTTAAATACAATTTCGTAAAATACAGTGAAATTAGAAGATTATTTATAATATAAGGTCAGTAAGTTATATCATGAAATTAGTAATATGAAAACAAAATAAAACTATTGAAATACCCAGTTGGTAAAAATTTTTGAAATCAATATTAAGCCGTATAATATACCTACGAGTTAATAATTTACTTAAGGATTTTTTTATGTGCCTTGTATGAATCATTTCTCATCGTGTATTAAAAATTATAAAACAATATTTTGTAATGTTAAAAACTAAAGTCTATCTATATTATTAGATATACACTGTGTTGGCAAATATTCTCCCGATGACAATAGTTACCGTTCACTACGTTATTATACTTGAAACAATATGGTTCCTAAAATTATGAAAAATTAACTTACAAGGATATCCGCAGGAAAGGTTATTTAAAAAAAGAACAAAAATTAGACTCATTCGATGTGACGAACACTCATATTTTTTTGCTCACCTCGGCGCAAGAGAGTATATTATTAATTTAAATTTGAAAGCTGCAACGATAAATCATCATCATACTCGAAGTTGATATATATTATGAATATGAGTGGATCTCCATATATATTGCTGTTAGGTTCTACGTTGGTCAAAAAACTATTCGACGAGATTATCGAAATATTTATTTGATATATAATTATTGATTATATTCGAATACATTTAAAAATAATAGGTGTCAATCTAATTTTCCGAAGTTCAAATACATATTTACACGTTCGCCAAATTTGTAATCCGAAAAAATGTTTACAATGTTAGATCGTATTTGATATTTTTGTCCATAACGAATAAAATACTATTTTTATAACTATAATATACGAGTATGTTATATTTCAACTAGATAATATATCTACTAAAGAATCGGTGAAATGTTCAAAACTGTATGGGATTATTGTATTTTAGTTTTTGTTACTGCGAAATATGAAAAATTTATTTTGTTAAAAAATGCATGTGTATTACGCATAGGTACTGCGTAGATTTCTCAGTTTTTCAGTAGTTTTTTCACGAGTGTTAGTAAACTACTGGAAATATTGAAATGTCTCTTTAAAACACCATCTGTTTCAAACGTCCGATTTAACGATACTCGCGATAAGGCAACGGTGGAACTTTCGGTACAACCTTTTATACACGAAAAAGTGGTATAATATATATATTTATAAAACTCACCCTTAAACCAATATGTGTATATTTTTTGATTCATTCTATTGTATCTAGAAAAAACCCTCCCTTTAAAACTTAAATGAATGCTTGTCACCATCAAAACACATGCAAAAATCTATAGAAAATTTTTATTTTTATTAAAGGAGTCAAACTATTATTATTATGTAATGTACACTGTGAAGTATATTTTAATATAGGGGTTTTCAACACTATATTTTTCAATAATTGTTATGGATATTTTAACTATCTTACATAAAAAACATCCTTTTTACACGAAAAAAAGTTGTCTAATATAATATATGTATATATATTATAGACCTTATATTTGATCATATTTGATAAAATATCATTGTTATACCAATATGTTTACAGTTTTTGTTTCACTCTTCTGTATCTAAAAATAATTTCCATTTATTATTTTTGCCTAAATTAAAACCTAAATGGATGCTTTATGTTGCAACCAAAATACATACAAAAAAATATAAAAAGTTTTATTTCTTTTTCTCATTATTGAGAAGTCAAATTTTTATTATTATCTAATGTGCGATGTAAATGGTATTTATTAATATAGGTTTTATCAACCCTACGTTTATCAATAATTGTTATCCTATAACGTACGTATCATAATTTGTCGACAGTAACTGAGAATAAAATAATTTCCTTCCAGTATTGTACAATGAAATAACAATATATTATTTGAACCATGGATGACTATTCCTGTGAGTTCTGGACACTCCAAAATTTTTTTTCGATTCATTCCAAAACTTCACATTTAAATTTTGATTATACGTTATTAGTTCCGGGTGAAAGTCAATATTATAATTAGGGACGGATGTTGATGACTTTTGCATTTTATTTTGAAACTTTTTAGGTGATGCTTTCCTAGATGAAAATGTAATTCAGTATAACACTAGTTTTCAATAATCGACAGAAAAATCACAATTTTACTATCAGGTAATTTTTTTATTATTTTACGTTACACTTTTTATTATCGTTTTGAAAATTATTTTACATAATATATATATTCTCACTTACAATTTAACATTTGTGCAAACATTTTAGTTTTTAAAAAGTACATTACACCGTAAAAAGTTTGAGAAAAACTGCAAGTAAGAAATATAAAATACGTCGTATAATTATAATACATATACCAAATACAATATATAACTTTAGTAATTTAAACAATATTTTAAAGTTATTTTCTTATGTTTTTAGATTATAAATTAAGTTTTTAAAGGTACTTTTATAGGTTTTTTAGGGTATCAACATCCGGGAACTAGTTATAATAATCTGTTAACAAAAAATTAAAAAAATATCCAATATCTGAATATAGGTACATATGTCCGGTTCCACTAAAATAGTTTTGTAAATTGATAGCACGATAAGTGATAACATACTTATCGGTTCTGTATACTAAAAGTTGAACGAAGTGCGTTTCACGAAACGATTGTAAATGAAGTTATAACCGCTTCCTCAGTAGTAGTCTGTGTACACATTTTATTATTATCAAAAATAAGATATTTTTCAAATATTATTGTTATTGTAATTTGACTGGCATTATTTATTGTAATAATTCAAATCCATATCTTTAATCCTATTCAGACTTAACCATTTTATGATGAGACCGATATTTAAAAAGTATACATAATTTTAAATATATGTGTACTATGCCACTTGCGACTATGCGAATTTGCATATATAAAAATTGAATTACAGAATTATTTGTTTTTGTGATAGCAAAACTATAATTAAATAATAACGATACTGAAAAATAGTTTTGTATATTTTACAGAACTGAAATCGGATCTATAACTTATCGATTCGATCACCTTGTATTTGATAAAATCTATCAATTATATAGAACGGTTTTTAATTTGGCAGAACTGAACGAGTTTTCGGTCCTGTAAATGTTCATGCGCAATTAGTATGGATTAATATGATAAACGAAAAAAATTAATAAATACATTTAGGAACTAAAAAAAAAAAATGAAGTCGATTTTGTAGATATTTATTATAATATACTAAATAGCTACAAAAATTGAGTTGATTTTATATTATACAAATTCGAAATATAAACATTTGCTATTTTTGAGTAGGTAGTACATTTCAATAACTATCTATTACGTGAAAATACAACGAGAAGTTATTTCTAAAAAGATATCATAAGTAAAACAATAAATTATAATAACTTAAATAATATTATTAAGAAACTAATATCATTTACTAAATTTTTATATAAGCTACATACGAATGTATGCCATTTATTCACCTTAAATTTGGTTCTTATTTTACATTGTGTAATTTTTCCATCACCATAACATTTCAATCGCGGGATTGAGAAACTATGCGATACATAAATACATTTTGACACCAAAGGTTGTAAGTTGTATTTAATTTTATTTTGAACACGTCGCGTAATTTGGAATAATCAAGGGCGAAATCGCATTTTCAAACGACGTATTCGTCAATGTCAACGGTAAAAAAAAAAAAGTGACTTAGTCGCTGAACACAGTTTGTTTCATCAAAATTAAAAATCCATAAGAACGAAACGTGAATACGCGCTATAAATGACCTGAGCTTACAGGTAGGTACATTTATTGAATATCAGAATACGATAGATATAGCTATTAGCTTTGCATTGGAATTGAAAATATAATATTACCTCGTCGAATCCGAATAGGTTTATATATTGAATCTATTTCCTGTCCGCCGACGGATCGACGAACGTGTAGCATTATTCAAGACTGAAAATTTTATCAATATAAAAGTCACAATAAAAGTTTATAATACACCGTTCGGATTTAATCTCCCCATAATTCAGACTTTGTGAGTGCTTATAATTCAATTTTCGAAACGCACCGTACATTATAAACGTATAATTGTATCGACGATTCGAGAGTTCGACGCTAAACCGGAAAAGTCCAAAAAAAAAAAAAAAAAAAAAACTCCATCCTAAATACCGTCCGTGTCCGATTTCAAAATTTCAAATAGATTGGCTACATGAAACTTTTAGCGGCTGCCAAGAACGTGATCGTCGCTCCAAGGGTGCGCTAATCAAATGAATAAATATAAAAAGTGTATACATCGTTGTAGTCAAACCAATATCAACTGCACCACTCTGCTTAAAATACACAATAATAATAATAATGAAACGTCGAACAAAACGTTCGACGACAAAACATATAAGTCACTATTATAGCGTCTTTATCGATATTATTGGGTGACCTTAATGACTATCAAAAAGTTGTCTTGGGCTTTTTCATCGCCGATACATTACGGTCGTCGAATAATACTCGGTAGTATTACTGCACTATAAACCACTTTATACGTACAGCAGGCACTCGAAAATTGTAGTATTTCCTAATCATTTATTTTCTAATATATTACAATTTAATTGTAAAATTATTGTTTAAAATTTTAACGAAAACAAAATTTTATGATTTTTACTCAAAACTAGATGTATAAAAAATGAATATCAATATTGTAATAAGAATAATTTTAGAAAGTATTATACTTTATAAGTAAGCTTCATATTATTACTATTAGTTTACATATTAGTAAAAAATATATATATATATATATATTAAAGACCCTCTATATATAATTTTCAATATACCTACTATAGGTCAACTTTTGAATGAGTTTTCAGATTAAAGTTTATGTTATATTTTTCACTTATTTATAACTAATTTATAATATATTTTAAGAGCTCCACGGAGTAAACACCTTTTATTTTTACATAATAAATGTTTTCAAAAAATTTAAAATAATACCCGCTAAGTATTTTCATAAAATTATTCGTGTAATGTAAGAATGTACCATCTGTGTTCGTCTCTCAATCAATAAAAGGTCTATAAGAAACTTTTAGAGTTTTTTTATTGCCCTGAAAAGTGTTTTCTGAGATAAAAATCATTATTGTAAAACTTGAAATACTCGCTATTAATCAAGATCTAAACATTTCAATATCAAACGTACAGAGTTGGCCGAAAATACTAATAATACCTAAATATTTATTTATTATGTATAAAAAAATTAAAAATAAATAGACTCACAAAGTTATAAATCATGAATAAAAAACTAACCAGTCAGGTTAAAAAAAAATATTAGTGATGATTGGGAATCAGATTTAAAATACAATATTTATTAAATTTTTATATATTTGACATAAATGAATTCTGATTAGAAATTTCGACATTTCATAATAAATTCGTATATATTCTGCAATTTTTGTACTTGCATATCTTTGTATATTACACTATTTTATAAGTTTTATAAATGTTTAACAAAAATTATATTCTATCGTTAGCACGAGTACGCTAAATTCAGTCGAGTGTTTGTTAAGAAATCCAGATGAATTTTGAGTTCAAAAATTCAAATGGAATATCATTGAACTTGCTTACAGATCATCATAAATACATCGTTGAGAACAAAATATGATTTTGTTTACAAGTGGCAAACATTATTCAGTTAGAATGTTTTTCGCAAACAGTGTCATTTTTATGAACGTCTATTCTCGCCACCACCAGCCCTCGCATGTGCATATTTACTCACTTGTTTTGCGAAAAATCTTTAAAATAACTATAATCTATAACTAAATACTTCCTAGTAACAAAAAAACCTACACAATAAATATAACCACGTGGTATTATGGAAACCTTATCACGGGTTAGTAGTTTCGCGAGATTACCTGCGATACGAAAATACTCATATTAGTTTTCTGCATATAATATCATATAGAAGATGATAATATATTGTACTTTTACAATGTAGATAGATAAGTTAAGTAAGTAAGTACCTATATATATTGTTATTTTTTACATAATATATATATTGGCAATTTTTTTCGAAATAAGAAAACATTGAAAACAATAATACCATGCTAATATATGTGCACTATGAACACGGGAGCTCCGAATGATTAAGGTGATCCAGTGAAATATTTTAGTCCTTCGGTTCAATTTTTTATTTTTAAGGCTTGAGAAAATTCAAGTTATGTGATTTTTCCAGTCAACCGTCCAATATTCAAAAGAACCTAATTTCCGAAAGTATAATGTAGGATTTCATGTCGAAATTTAGGTATACTTTAGATCAAAACATCTTTCCCAAATTGAGTGTATGCGTACCTACTATCTTGAAATAGTTCAGGAAAACGGAAACCAGTGTTCTTTTTTTAAAAATATATTATTATTATTAAACTATTTCTCCTATATATACTACAAATTTCGTTTATAGCTCAAAATACACGTCTCAAAAATGCTAACGGGATATTGTGCATCAAATGACGATTTTGAATAAATTTCTATTTAATATACACGAATTTCATGCGATTTAGGATGGAATTTCAAGTTTTCGCAACGTGGTAAAAATAACAATAATATCGAACAAATGACGTTTGCTGTGTGACGTTAGCCATTCGGTTCAATTCACACGACGACCGTGACCCCACGATATATGTAACATCCCGTGCTCGCGATTCCCATCGTTTATGTGTCGCATACTCGCATCTACTTAGTATAAACTTGTTCTTTTTCCGAAAATTTATTCAGTATACCTATTTCGTGATGCGAAAACCAATTTTTCTTCTTTTTTTCATATTATGACATTTAATATATTATATTATAAAAAATCATCAAGTACATACATTTTTATAAAATTCAAGAAATTTAAATTTTTTCTGCAAAGTTTATCCATTCATTTTGTATAAAACTTTTCGTATACAAATGAATTTTTTAATCATATATTAATAATAAATTTAATCGTTAGATATATTATTATTTACTGTTGTAAATACATTTTTTTTAAGTAACTACGAAATAGGTACCATAATTTGTACCAAGTACTATAATGTTTTGAATTCCCTGTTAAATAAAAGAAACTGTCCGAGTCTGCATTTAGTCATCATTGAACAATACTCACGAAAAAAAACCAATCAACTTAGTAATTATTTTACGAAAGTAAAATTTAGAAAATTACTTAGTCTATACATAAATACTATGTATAAGTTACGCATACATTTTTATAGAAATTGCATTCAATTTAATTATTTTGAGCATATAAAATTTCAGTGTGTAGGTAGGTACTGCAAAAAAAAAAAAAAATGGGTCGTGGGTATTATTATATGTGGTATTTGTTATTTGTTTTTTTTTTTATTTCTATTTAAACTATCTCAAGACGGTTTATTCGCAAGAAAAATTAAGATTTTTCAGAATAAATGTATATTATGTTCTATAATGACGTTTAGGTATTTATTATCCGGATTTGTCAATTTTTTCTATCAATTTAATCGGTTAATAAGTTAATTTATAAACGTTTTATTTTCAGAAAAACTTAAAATATGACAGTTGAACTTGACAAGATCGATTTTTATGGTTATTTTTATACACATGACAATATGCTAAAAAATTTATTCATATTATTAACTTATTGGTTTGACGTGCGTAGCACGAAAAATCGAAAAATTTAGACACTACATAATGTATAATAGGAATCATTTCGACATGACATATTTTCACTCGGCCACTAATTTTGAATGACGGTTACCATATATAATATTTATATATTATATTAATATAAATGTTTAGAAATTAATTTACATTTTTGTTTTTAATCAAATATTTTTTGTCGGACAGTCAGCAAAATGTATAGGTACTGTTCGTAAAATAATAATCGAACATTTTTCACAAAGTGAATGGCTTATATAATATACTATGCAGTATACCAAATTATGCAACGTCAACTTTAAGCGTCCAATATCTTTTCTGAATTTCATAAGATACTTAAAAAAAAAAGAAGAAGATTCTTATTCCATAAATCGTGTATAGCCCTTTCCTGAAAATAGCGATTTCACTGAGTGCACTATACAAAAGACAATACATAAATCCCGTTCAAACCCCTTGTGCTGTTGCTAGTGTGTCTCTTATCCTCGTCTATAATCCTTAAAATCGAACCGGCAAGTAGTGAACAAAATAAAATGAAAAAATCACGTTTGACTTAAGACACCGCATTGGGTCAACTCGGGGTTATAGTTTTTTTCCGAACGTCTCCCCCCCCCCCCCGGATAAACTGCAGTGGCGTGTATGTATATAATATATACATAATATATATATACGAACGGATTGCAGGGCAAGTATTTTTTTTTGGTTTTTTTTTTATTTTATTTTTTATTTTTATGGGTTTTTTACGATGACCGTATTCTTCGGTCAAACGAATTATGTTGCCGAAACATAATTTAAATTTTTCATCCCCTTTGAATTCTCGCCTTCGGCGAAGCGAGATAAAAATCCCCTTGCTGGACGTCGATAAATAATAATCTCCGTTAGAGCGCAGTCGATTGCGGATACGCGGTCAAAATATACCGGCTCCACGTATGTTTAGGTATCGCGAGTAAACCCCAAAATACGACTAGATATATGTTAAAAAAACGAAAACAATAGAGAGGGGGTGGGGAAAAAAAACGGTGAAAAAAACGAAAAACGATTTTTCTTTCACGACGTCTGAATATAGTCGGCGACATCGTGTTTTCCCCCTATACCCGTTTCGAAAGCCGTGTTTTATACGACACGAGGCACATAAAAACCATACATGCAATTATTATAGTTTCCGTTTTGTACGAGTGGAGGTATACGTTGTTTTTTTTTTTTTTCTTTTATTATTATTAATACTAAATCTGTCACATATAGCGTTATATAATATAGTGGGCACAGTAAGCCAACTTACAGTTATGGTACTTGACAAGATTTACGAGAAACACGTGCGTTACTGACCCGATGATTTCCAATTATAAAGGGCACGGTCGGCGCAAAGGCAACCGTTTTTTGTTCGTAAAACATTATGCGGTTTAAAGGTCGTGACAAGCCCCATGCATACTAAATTTGTCGTCAGTTCCGGTGTAATTTTCAAAATATAATACCTATATGTCGAACTTCCCGTGTGACTGGAATTCATAATAAATCAAGTGTAATATGCTATTATACAGAGATAGGACGATGTAACATAAAATTTCCAAAAATTTTCTTACTCAAAATTCAAAATTCATGTTTCGGCCATACATACCTTTTAAAATATATTCTAATAAATTTTAGGTTTTAGTTATTGTATTTTTTTCAATTTTGATAAACAAAAATTGATTTTTATCTAGACTTATTTTTATATTTGTACATATTTTCTTACATATTCTTACATATTCTCACGATCGTATCAATTTAAATTTCTCCTTCGCCTACAACGTCCAGGGTCTTTCTTTTTGCATGTTTTAATCGAATAAAATTTTCGTCGAAAAACCCGTGTACCTATATACAAAAAATAATCTATCGTCCTAAAGTTAATAACAATTGATAAAAAAACAGAAAAAAAATTTTTAAATAAAACCATCCTTAAAATACGTCTCGTACAGGTTCACGAGCATAATATTATTATATAGATAGGTATGCACACCGATGGTGGAATTATAAATTTTCAATTACGATTTATCGAAACGTTTGCGTATTTCCGACGGATTTTGCATTTGCAATTTACGCTTCCGTGGCCGCATTATCAGGTGTACCAATTATTATTATAAATTTTGTGCTCGCGTTGACTAAATGAAACAACTCGCTTCTCCCCCTCCAAATCGATCCGATGAACATATATAAATAATAAGTAATAACGTAATCTTTAGTGTTTGATATTATTTTATGCGAACGTTGTATGAAATATTAGTTATGAGCCGCAATAAGGTAACATTCTATTTTCAGTGCAACTGTATATTACAACAGTTCTAAATATGATTGATGCCGTTGAAGATAATATCATCCATCAACATCTGGCACTGCTGCAAAATATTAGTGAATATAATAATAATTTTAGTACACTAGGTCGTCTATTTTTTTTTCCATTTTAAACGTCCGGCAAATCGTCGAATAATCCAATAAAATATTTATTCCGATTGAATTTTATAAATGTATGCACGTGACTTTATTAGAAAATATATGGAAATTAGTATGGATATTGTAACTATCCACAAAACTACACGATATAATAATATACCTAAACATTTAAATAAAGATATTAAGCACTAAAAATCGATTTTTTTTTTTCCGATAAGTACCTACGGGTATCAATAATAATATAATTTGTATTTTACCAATTCTTACAAACACAAGATTACCTAAGAAATCCTTAAGAGGTTGCTACGTTTGTTGTCTCTGTGTTACATACGCATAACACAGCAAATCTACGTACCGCAGTCTTACATTTTATTTATAATTAATATAAGTGTAAATTTACCTGTTATAAAAGTTTTAGAGGAGAACATAAACTGTGCTCTAGAGTGGAATGTTTTCGAATATTTTTATTTTTAAACAAGTTAAATATCTCATTTTTATTATTTTTTTTTTTTAATGCATATACAACTTTTAAATATGAAATTTAAAAAAAAGTCTACGTTAGAGCGTAGTTTATTTTCTTCTATATACCTGTAAATTTGATAATATGTAAATGTACTGTATTATTATTTATAAATAAACTCAGGGGCGTAGCCAGGGGGGGCAGAGGGGCCATGGCCCCTCCCATGGGCCTTTTTTTTATAGCAATTTTATATGATCTAATTTTAACAATAGTACCTTTATAACTATAGTGTAATGTCTATGGCTTATTTATTATTAACATACTTAACTCATGTTTTCACAATAAACCTAATTATGTTTTTATTATCTTATCAATAACCAAAACTTGTGTTTGTTAAATTCAGTAACCAAGTTTCATTAGGTTAACCACGATAATATGTGATAAGCAAAAGATATTGTATTATCTATGTATACATATAGTCATAGATAGCCGTTCTAATATTTAAATCAAATTCTAATTTATTGATATAAATTTATTGAAATTAAATATTATATAATTAATATTATTGAATAATAATAATTTATTATTTATTGAACTATTAAATGTGTATAAATTATCAAATTGATATCTATATAAGTATAAATCTAAAGTAGCATAAGAGTTAAGCTTGGCGTTAGCTAACATATAAATAAAGACGAGTTAAACTATAACAATATAGAGAAAGATATTTTGTTGGAATTTTCTAAAAGATCTCCCAGAAGGATGCAAATGTTAGATTGGACACAATAAATAAAATATATTTTGCCTAGTTAATAAGTTTATTTTTCAGTTTTTTATTTAAATATTAACATTATATTTATTAAATATTATTTATTTACTATAATTTATTAGTTATTAATTATTATGTTACCTAAGCATTCCAGTAATTAGTAAATATTTTATTAATGCTAATTATATTATTTTTTTAAATATAATAAAAACAAAAATGTTATTTTAATTATGGTATTTATTGGCCCCCTCCTTGCTTAAATCCTGGCTACGCCACTGAATAAACTGTAGTAAGAATACGGTACGTAGATTTGCTACGTTATGTATATGTAAGACAGAACATAAAAACAAACGTAGCGTCCTTTTAAGTTACCGAAGTAATTATTCTTTTACCCTTAATTTGCATAATAACTAAAGTTCAATCATTATTATTGTATCGTCGTAATTAATTGAATGTTTAATATGAAAATCAAATGCACATTTTTCACCCTCGTCTCAATAGCCTTGAGTCTGCAATGTATTATTCATGTTCAATATTTCAGTTTTATTTAAAAACTTTTAAAATAAAAAATAATAATATTCATCTGTTTTTGAAACCCAGAGATATATGTCAAACAATAATTAATGTATAGAAATGGATTAAATTAATTACATTGATTAAATGGCATTAAAAATGACAAAATGAGAACCAAAAATTAATCAAAGAAAAAAATACATGAAATACACTTTTACAGACTGGGTAGTATTCCAAATATTTTTCAAATACTTTTTACGAGTATTTTGAATACAGTATTCCGAATACTTCATCAAGGTTCAATCACATTTTTAAAAACAATTTCATTTTTTTTCTGTCGTAAATTGTATTTCTGTGTAAGTTCATAATATTTTATAGTAGGTAAATTATATTATCATATTTGGTTTTCAACTACATTTAGTGAGACAATAATGTTATTTACCAATTTTAAATAATATTTTAATTTAAATAATAATAATTTTTATTGTTGAAATAAATCATTTGAAAGTATCATAATTATTGACATTATTTTAGTATAATAAAATTAATAATTACAGTAGTTAGTGATATTATATACGTATATACGTACTTATATACGTATATTATACTAATTAACATAAAAAAAAACTTAAATTAATAGTAAATCATTGAAATATAGTATAATAAATACAGTATAATGCTTCTTCATTAAGTTTTACAAAAAAAAGCCAGGTACCTACTCGCTTATTACTTAAATGAATCACACAATATTAAAATTTGGATATAACTTATAATTAATAGGTAGGTGTATAATGTATACCTATTATGGATTGAGTTGTTAAATTCAATAACACGGAAAAAAATGATTAAATGTAATTATATAATAATCTTATAATTAAGTACTTTTTTTAAAAATTTAAATCAAGTAAAACAAAAGTATTTTAAAAGTATTTGGAATACATTTTCGGAAGTATTTCAATTACTTATGGAATACTGTTATCATAAATTATTCGAATACATATTCTGAATACTTATTTTTTAAGTATTCGAAATACTTTTACAAAGTATTTCACCTAAGTCTGCACTTTTGTATATACCACAGATTTTATTTGTATGTCGTATGAATAATGTTTATTCACCATATTCCAAAAATCATCTCGAACAATAGATTTTCATTTAGTATACTTAGTACTTAGTAGGTACTTAGTTATACATTAGTATACTTTTTTTTAAATTACTTTTCAAGTACTTTTTTTTCAACAATCATAGAATCGATTTATGGAATAGGTGGACAATATGATGGCAATAAGAGTTAATGTTACAATTTCGTTTGAATTGAATTGAACAATAATAGGTTAGGTTTATAGCACTTAAAAATAATTATAAAACGTAATGGCCAAAAAATTGTTCCCGTCCCTAACGAAAACAACACTCTGGAGAATATTGAGTAACCATATACCGTATATTCAACATGACTATTTATAAAAAAATACTATTTTGGGAAAAAAATTCAAATTTTTAATAAAACAAAAAAAAAGTATAACAAGCAGAGAGAACCTATAGCTGCAGCAAAGCACACTCGACACGTCCGGACGGCCCCCATCCCTGATCATATAAGCAGTATATACGTAAACGATTCTTTTATTTCACGGATATATATATAATATATAAATACGATTTAATATTATTCAATCACTTACAATATTTTATATAAATACCATCTGTAAACAACATTTCTATCGTTCGTACAGTGTCATACGTATTTACACGTATATCGAATGTATCGATAAAACTTTATATATTATATACATATATAGTCGTTGGACAATTTTTTGTATATATTATATATTTTTATTCAGTGAAACGTATAAGTTTTCATTTTTTCACGAAGAATTCTATATATAAGTATATATGATAACATCTTCCGCGGAGCGATTTCGATCGAAATATATATTAAATGAACACTGAATACTCGCATACATGATAATATTATATCTGTTCTTGTGCACAGAAAATATTATTATTTCCGTTTCCGGGCACGTTCAATCGGATTATTTACACTGACCAATTTATAACTATAGAGTTTTATTGTACTCCGAAACATAAAGGAGTATTTTTTTTTTTTTTTTTAATAAAATAAAATAACCCCTTAAAGGATTTGTTTGAATTTCCCATATACACGTATACGGTTAAACGAATATAAGCGTCTTTGAAGTAAGGAAAACTTTATATTCACACGTGTACACGTATATACATACGCGCATATCGAGACATATGTATAAACACATCTGAGAAACAGTTCATTAAATATTTCCATACAATTTATCGCGGTAAATAAATTGTTTTTTTTTTTTTTCGAAACTCGTGTTACCTATTGCAAATATAATATATTATTTATATATATGCGAATAAAAGAAAAAAGTTATAATTCTCTTTTTGAAAGTTTCGAATTCGAAAAACACATCATCATAAACGTGCGCATAATATTATATATTATCGCGAGTGTCAAAAATGCATATGCGCGTATAGATAAAGTACCTATAGACAATTTTAAATTTCAAAATACTTAAAACGGAACAAAAACCATAATGAAAAATTTTATCTTGGAAATCGTTTTTATCTTTTTAACGAATGTTTTTCCTTGAATTGAACCCAAATACAGTTGGGTATATTATGGTATATAGGTACCTATCAGTATATAGACCCTATTTTTGTGTGTATTAAAACATAATATTATATGTGTAATCGGAATTACCAGTGTATACTATACAATATAGATACAATTACAAATTTTATTAAAATTGATTAAGATTTTTCACAAAAAAAAGGTTTAGTTTAAAAATAAAGCTCTGAAAAATATAAATATTTAACATGATATGCACTGATAGAATATAATGTAACAAGTCGAAATATGGTTGAGATTTGGACATTTAGACACATATTATGAATCTGTTTTTTCAATTCAAATTGGCCGTCTTAATAAAACTAGTAGTCTTGGGTAAGAAATAGATGATACTTGTATATTTTTAAATCTCGAGGCCGAGCTTAAATGCATAAAAAATTAATATTAAATTAACTATATCTTCTGACATAATAAGATACTATACTGTTATGAAACTAATGAGTTATCTATACGTTAATTTTATGCACATATTAATAACAAAATTTAGAGTTTAATTTCGAATATATTTTTAATATGTACATTTAAATACGTTTCATTAGTTGTTGAAAAATAACTTTTTTAATTTTTTAATAAATATAACTCTTGAAAAATTTAAATATCTAAAAATTGATACGTAAAGTACCTACTAGATAATGTAGGTATCATATTATATAATGATATATAATTTGTTTTTGAATTTATATTATCGAGATGTTTGTAAGTTATTAAAAATGAGAAAAGCTACCATGAGTTTTTCATTGAAAATTATTTGCGTTATTATTCTCTTAATAATACGAGTATACTGTTGATTTAATATTCGATATTGATACATAAACATTTTCAAAAAAATATACTTCGTCGGAATATCAGATGAAAAATATAGGTTTTAAAATAAATGTATAAAACCCAGAAAAATAACAAGGATGAAAAATAATAAAAATTAATACAATAATTGTTTACAATTTATAGAAAACAAACATATTTTAAAAATATGAAAATATGCAGGGAAAATCAAGTGAGCACGTTAAAATAATCAATGTGTATAATATTATCTTGAAAAAGTAATAAATATATCGAACTTTCTCCTTTGAAAGTGTGAATTTTTCAACTTTTAATGAAGTAAAGTTTTATAAATAATATATATATATAAACTTTAAATTTAACGAAACAACAAGAAAATAAATAGTCAACTTCTAAGTAAATTACTTTTTTATATATTTTATTAATATTTATAATCTAAAAAATTGAAAAACCTTGGTTAACTTATCAAACTTTTTTAAATCCATTCTTTATTAATAAATGGTTATTAAGGTATCTATTTAAAATATTTAAAACAATAAATAATCAAGATGTATTTTAAGCATGTCAACCTTTTGAGTAAAACATTATGTAGGTACCTAGCTATATATATATATATTTATTATCTTCTAGAAGAGGCAATGTGTGTTCTCTACAAAATTCGTATTCTCGGGATTCAAATTGAATTTCTATAAACAATTCACGATGAAATTCGAGAAATTTTGGACTTGTTATTTATTGTGGTATATGTTATGGATCGCGTAAACTTATATGCCACTTGCATAAACAGGTAAAAACAATTGAAAATAAAAGTACAAAAGTATAATGTAATATTCTACTTCGTCTAATTCGTGAAAAGTATTGTTTAAATATTTCGGTTGTAGTTATATATAAGTACGTAATAACACAAATTACATAAACAATAATATAAAATGTCATTATTTGCGATAACTGACAAATTCCTAACAAATAATATGTCCCTGGACACTGTAATATCGTGTGATCAATTATTATTTAGTCATTGGGGTGAAAATTATATCAAATAATATTTCTAAAATATATATATATTATAATATATCCACTGTACCTGTACATTATGTTGTCCGGTTAATAGATAGCGTGTGACAATATTGTTAAAAAAATCACGACAAATTAAAATGCACAATTTAATTATTTTTATATAATAAAATCGAAAATGGCGTAATCACTATAATTACTGTTTATCAAATAAAATTAATTTACGCGTGTAAATAATACTATATAAAATTAACTTGAGTGCAACACCTTTCGGAAGTGTAATTGCTTTTGAGTGCAACATACTGAGTGAAATTCGTGTACTTCGATTTATGTACTTTATCGGAATACATTAAGCCTACTATGGTATACGAGAAACTTTTATATTACAATTTTTTTTAAACAATTCTTATATAATATTACGTTAAATTATTAATTAGGTTCTATGTATAATAAATATTATAAACAATAACAACAAAACTGGGAATTTTATTTTCGGAAATTTTTTACAACATTACTACTATACTGTCATACTATCAATTGTCACGCGATCATTTGACTACTATCAACTGTCACACGATCAATTATCCACTATCTATTGTCGTACATTCATATATAATATTATTGTTGATAATATACAGATGTAATGCTCTAAAAAATAACGAAATTCCCTTAAAAAAATATGATAAAATGCACAAAAATTTTTGAATACATTTATCTTTATGTTGAATTAGACAATAATAGATATGTTAATTAATAAGGCATATCAAGAATATCATGGAAAGTTTTTTAATTAAATAGAGAATACTACTGGTTAACTTCAATGAAAACTGAGCTGAATATCGATGTAATATTATAATATTTCTAGGGATAATTAAAATTAAATTTTTCAAAAGTTTTCATTTAACGGTCAAGTTTTTATGTTATAGTTATTTATACGCCCGACATGTTTTTAATTAATTTAGTTTTGATATTTTCCCTTTCGGATATTATAAATATATGCCTATGTGATAATAATTTTATAGCCCACCAAATTTGAAACCTTGACTTAGTGATTCTATTTTGAAAATGATTTATATAATTGTGGTAGAATATAGTTTAGGCTGAAATTACGTATATTTGAGCCAAATTACAATAGTCTCGTGCCAGCTTTTAATTATCGCAACCATTTTCTCTATTTCATATCTATTTCATGAATGGAGATTCATATTCGAAAATATAGTTATTATATTTTATGTTCCTATATATAGTTGTGTTATAAGTGTTCTAAATACATTTTATAACTTTTTTTTTTTTTAATTTTCGTCTGTATGTTTTGAAACTATGTTCCATTTTCGTATTTTACTCGCTATTTTTCCATAGAATTTATTTCATATGCTTACTTTATATATATATATATATATATAAACTATATATAAAATCTGAGTTCATTTTTCAAACTTTTCGGAGGAGCCGAAAAACTATTCTTCGGTACATTTTGTTATTAAGTTCGATAAATTCTACAACGTTTTAGGTTAATTTATAAAATCAACAAGAGATGACATTTTATATTGTCTATTAATCTGCATAAATATATGTGTACTTCCATCGTGTAACTAATTTTATAAACTAAAAAGTAAAATTTATATGTACAATACAATATACTAAAAACTTTTCTGTAAACTTTAATAAAGCAAAAAATCATTAGTTCATTCCTTATAAGTATATCAAGTATAAAGTTTAAAAGCCTAGAAATAAAAAGTCACGAGACATAAAAGTGCATGAAAAAACCATAGAATATAGACAACTCTCATTAAAAGTAATTTTTAATAAACTTTATATTTGACTATATATGTTCGTGTTATAAATACATAACTTAATTGAATAGTTCGTGTGTAGGTAATCCGTCTAATCTAAGTACCTATTCTTGATTAAAAGGTTCATTTTATTCTCACCAATGTATAGGATACTCTCACAAAAACATGGTTTATTGTTCTTTTTGTTTAAGAACCACTCCATGTCAATGCGAGTATTTACACTTTACACATTTGGTATTTGACAATTTTAATATGTTATACATTGAATTTAATCATCAAATGTGCACATTTATCGCAAAATATTATACATAGATTACCCGTTAAAACAACTTTAAATTTTCACCATGATATCACTTTTACCTGCATTTTATAAGCCAGAGTTTTATACACCTACACATTTTAATTTTAACATGTCGTACTTACACTAAACTTATTGATAACACAATCAATAAAAACATCGTTAAACCGAATCTTAATCGTGATTAAGTATGTTAACCGTCTAAAAATGGCTGATTAGTGTTTAAAAGTGATTGAGTTGTAACCGAATGTGGTGAAATCCAACCATTGGTTAAACTAACGTTAATCGTGATTAATATCGCTAACCGTGATTAAAATCGTTGGTGAAATCGGCCCTAAGTAGAATATTATGACGCATGAATCATATTATTTTACTTGTATAATAATGTGTAAACAATGTTCTCAAAAATTATGATTAAATATTGTCGAAACCGATTTCAGTATTGTTATTATTTTTAATTTGTAACGGGACACTATAACACCATTAAATATTATAGTTATTATAGTGTTTTCGCGCGAACTTATATACTCTAATATATTCACGAGGGATCATCTGGAATCGCGCACGTGATAAGAACGCAGTCTGACCGTAGTGAGTTCGAAGCACATTTCAAAATTCATTATTATCAATGTATAACCTATATATGGCGGTCATATCATAGAAAATGATAAGTGATAATAAAATAAAAAAGCATGTGCCACGCCCGTTTTCTTGTAGCGTAAGATAAACGATTTTAACGACGGTGGGGGATGTGCGACGATGGACGAGTTTTGTACGGACGATCTCTCGTGAAATACAGTATAGCTCAACTCGTAGAATGACTTACCTATATATAATACGTTGAATATGTTGTCAATAATTAACTTGACACAGTTGATGCTAAGTAAAACAAAAATGTTTCGAGGAAATATTGTAATGTGTAGTGTTTAAGTGTTTGGGGGGGGGGGAGGGGGAAACTATTGCGAAGTTTTGAATATTGCACGAAAATTCAATACACAGAGCCTACACAATTATTTGTTTTTTATATCATATTCATATGCATTCATTTTTATTAGGTACTAATCGATATATTTATTTACAATGATGAGTATATAGGGTCCGTATGTTGTTGCCTTTTCGAGTTATTCAAAGTACAAATAATCAAATTTGTTGTTATATAACCTATAAATCAGTTTCATACCTATTCTATGAAATATATATATATATATGTATATGTGAGGTTTATTTTCAATTTTTGGCATTTTAAAGTTCAATATTATTGCAATTATTTATAATCAATTCTATAATATATTTCGATTGTAACAACATACGGTCTCATATTATTTAGATGTTCAAATCGGTGTCGAATAATGCCCTTCATAATGTATGGGTACACACTGGTATTTCGTAAAATATACACTCTTATATATATATATATATATATATGTATAATATCCCATATTTAAGATAATGTATAGGTACTATCGATATTTTACAAAACAAAAGCGTAGTTTATTTCGTCGATGGGACTTTGAGTACAAAATCGTTCCTCGTTTTAACGCGGACTTTCGGTAAAATTATAGGTTCACTCGAGTTATTCTATTACCCCGGTTGAATATGATTAATATAGGTAGAAGTGTAAACTGAGTACCTATCTGAAATGTAAACTTTATGAACTTTTTAAATATTATCGTTCGCGTCGAACAATATAAACCATATGTTATATTACATTCTCAAATCGTATTATTTATTGGTAAAATATTCGAGTTAAGTTAAACTAATTATTTAATCGTCCAATGCAAGTACCTAGCTATACTTATCATTTGTTTTTCGAGACACGAATAAACTTTAAGCTCGAAAATGGTCCGAATATTATCGGCGCATTCCTAATGCTAATATTTTTCAGTAAAATTTGTCCACGTATTTGTCCCATTCGAAATACGTTTTTTTGAAACGATAAATACGATTTAATTTAAACTGACAATAATATTGCAGTGGTCGCGTTTTGTAGTTTTCATTCAGAGTGAATATTTTGGAGATTTTTAATCTTTATTTTTTTTTTCCTCGACAGTTAACTTTTTTTTAACACAATTAACATTTTCATTATTCATATCGTTTGATACCTATATTTATATGTCGTATATTATTATATATGCGCGATCAGCAATGATACCTACGAGTATATAAACAGTTTTACGAAGACTATTTGGAATTCTATGTAATTTTGTCTACGAAAGTGTCTCATTAATATTTTATAACATTTGGGACGATTGTGAAATGTATACGTGACACTATAAGTTCAGTGCTTTGAAATTAAGATTTATTTTGCGAAAATAATGGCAAGTCAAAGTAAAGTTTTCCCATATATGTATTCGAAATATTTTTTTAAAACTTTTTAATTCAGTTCACCTGATATTTCCTATATATTCGAAAACAAAATTGGAACCGTTCAAAAGGAGTATTTAATAATGCTCTATTACATTTATTTTATTTGCTCTTTTGAAGAGCTATATACGACGAACGAAAACTTTGACAATTCGCAAATGAAAATACCAATACGGGTCCCTGCTTTTATTTGGTTTAAAAACGATCGGAACGGTTTACGTCGTTATATGACGTGTTACTCTTCCATAAAATTTTGGTTGTTCGTATTTTTTACATACAAAATAATAATAATAGTTATGAATACCGCGGATTTTTTAATACATTATTTATACACAACATTACTAAAAAAGTTAAAAATCAATTTCAAAATCTTATTATTTCGTACAAAAAATTCCAATTACTATTTATATGTTATAAACTATACAGGTGAAATTTAAATTGTCAATTTTGATAGTTTCGGATTCAAAATGACTAGAGAAATACCGTAAAATCAATTAGGTATGAAGTGGATTATAGATTGAGTTAAAAAATTGTAGTTATAAAAATTAGGATTAGCCTAAAAAGTTATAATATTGAGTATAGGTACCTATATTTTTATCTTTACTTCGACCTTTTCTTCACCAAAATCTTGACTATAGGTCACATTAATATTTTATCTCCAATTTGATATCATCAGACGAAATCGATAGCCATTGATATTTAAGCACTAACTAAACGACTATTTTAAAGATATAATATTTTATTAAATTCGAATATAAACGTAAATATAAAACACTCACCTGTTTTCATTTAAATATAACTATTAATACTCAGTTTTATATTGAACGTTGGTGATTATGAACATACATTTACAATGCTATCCAACCTTTCATATTTTATATAAACTAGTAATTAAAGATTGGTTAGATACTTGAAAATTTATCTTTATTCAAGATACACACATCCTTATATTGTCAAAACAATACTAATACTAGATTTTTTATCTCAATATATACAAGTTACTAGTATACTAAATACATTTCAGTCAGTTCGAATTAAATGAAAAATAAATAATAATTTACGTTATAATTTATACATAAAACAGATTTCTATATAATTTATAGCAGTTATCCGGACTCGATGATAGATAAAAACCATTTTAGAATAACTATTATAAATGTGTAGACTTCAGTATCTAATTATTAAAAAATACTCTAATGCAACACCTATTATATTTATATTTGGAGTCATACAGTTAATTATTTTATGTAAATTAAAAAATTATTACAGTATTAAAATATTACCATAAGCTATATTAATATTAATTAATAAAAAAATTAATAGAAAATATAATAGATACATTTTATAGTTTATAGTTTAGCACTTAGGCGACGTAATACGTCTGACTAGAAAAGGGTTCAAATATATATATATATATAATATCGTGTGATCCAACAACTTGCGAATTTTATAATATCATGGATAATATTGGGTAATCAGTGTTTCTGAAATTTTAATAATCCTTAGAAATTTAAAAATTTAACGGTCGTCAAGGGCGCAAATAAACTGGACGGTTATGAAAGGACAAATTTTTCAACAATCTTAAAAGTATGTACGTTACGTAAAAATTTAAAATAGATATTTGTCCAAACCAAATAAACAGAAAACAATAATTATTATAATTTAAAAAGGTTTTTTGTTATAAAATACTATTAGGTATATTATGAATTATTATAATAACAAATAATTAAAAGAAGAAAGAAAAAACCGTATCTACGAGTTGTATCTTAGTATCTTGGTAAAAAACATTAGATACTCTAAAAAAAACTTGTTATAAGATACTGGTATAAGATACGGGCTGTCCATAGGAGGGGAAGGGGGGCCTCACCCCCACCCCCCAAACTCTGAAAGTAGTCGGCAAAATTAAGTTGAGTTGACAAATTTAAGATCAGTCTGCAAATAGAAAAAGTCGATGCCCTTTTTTTTTTGCTTATTCACTCACGTTTATGAAGTATTTTGGAATTTTAAGTTGGTAAACTATAAATATTATTAGGATTGTAGTCGGCAAAATGGAAAAAAGTTGATTACCTTTTTTTTTTTTTGCTTATTTTATGTTTTGTGTAGAAGTATTATATAATTTTTTTTACATTTTCACATCCCCCAAAAATCTTTCTTCGGGACGGCCCTATATATAGGTATGTACCTATACTACGTAGATATACATAAAATTACCTAGATTAACATAAACCACATTCATTATTTATTTATTTTATTTTTAAAAGTTAACGCCAACGGCTTTTACGATGGGAACGACATTATATATTTGTTTGAAAAATGTAAACTTTTAAAAATAAATATTATAGTTTTGGTAGCTGGTACCTATTATATGTATAAAGATTGTGTGTGTTGACTAGTAGAAAAATCATCTTGCAAAACCTTCGGGATCCAATGATTGATCGAAAGAAGTTTGGGGGGGGGGGCTACCTGTATTATCATTTCTAGAAAAAAAACACCCCCCCCACCTACGTACGTGACTTTTTATTTTTATTGTGTCATAAAAAATTATCTATACGCGACTTAAATAATAAGATGACAGCTATTTTTCGGAAACATGGTTGTGGAGCGGTGAGGTTTAGGTACAAACTATTACATATAGATTATAGATGCATACGTAATGATCGCGAGTACCCGGTCGTAGGTGTATAACATAATATACCTACTAGTGTGTATAATAACGTTAGGTTAGGTTATATCACGCTTAATAGATAATAATATATAGTTACCGACGACACTGTACACGCGTAAAATTATAATAATTGAGAAAATGGACAATTTCACCATTGAAATTTAACAATAGAAGCTAGTTAGACATTGTAATACGTCGATATAACTACTGCGCAGGATTGTATATTTATTGTATGCGTGCGTGCACTAGTGTATACAAAATTAAAGATTATTACGACCGAATGAACGTAATTATTTCGTGTTTGAAAAACGGAGAAAAATAAAATGTTCAATTTAACGTGTAAACATAAACGTTACGGAAGAACAATGACATATCCACAGCTCTGATGATGTCCGATAAGTGTACCCATGTATAATCTAAAATGTACCTGTTATAATATACAGACTGCCGCTTCAGACACTCGATTCACATATAAAACGTTCTTGGCCTATAGTTTCAGTTAGTTAAATATAAGTACATAATATTATGCATTATCGTTTTTCACTTGTAATTGTTTAAAAAACAAGTTTGACTATCCGAATAGTGTCGTATATATCCTATATGCACATTAAACGACAAAAACTAACTACGCGTATTTAAATAAATTAAAACACTCCATTTCAGCCCAGACACTCGGCAAGTTTGTTCGTTTTTGATTTTTGACTCTCGTAAATGTTAAGTTATTTCCAGTCTCAAAGTGAAATAGAAACAACTAACTCAACTTAGTTAAAAAAAAATTTTAAAAAAAAAACTAAAATTAAGTTAGATTTCATAAAATATAGGTTGTTTGTTTGAGATAATTTATATTTTATTATAATCAATTTTTTCCTTTTATTAAATTTAAAATCAATTTTTTTATGAAATATTATTTTAGGATTTGTAACAGTTTTCCGTTATTTTTCCATCGCGTTTAAGGAAAATACTGAGAAAATAAAAATTTAACCTTTTTAAAATTGCATCTTCTAGAAAGATTTTTTATCAAATTCGAGTCTTTTCGTCCAAAACAAATTTGTGGGTACATAAATATTACATTCATAAAACATAATTGAAGATAAATATTAAAATTAAAATCACTGAAAAATGTATAAATAACGAGGTCTTGATATTTGTATCATGTCAATATAGTGCTATAGTAAATTTTTTAGGTACATGTCATGATAGTTTTAGGATTTATAATATTTTTTAGCTATTTTTGGCACCTAATTTTTCTTAAGAGGACGTCATATCCACAATTTTTCAGTAAAAAACTTGCAAATAACATTTTTTATTTTTATCAACTTACAAACGTGTTAGAAACACAAAACAAAAAAAAAAATTATAGCAAATAGTATTGTATTTTTGATATATTCATTTTTTTAAAGTTTTTTAAAGTCACTGAAAAAAATCAAAGGAATTAATGTTTTAACAATTCATAAAATATGTAAAAATTCACATATTAAAAATCGGCTACGTAGGTCGGTAGATGATTTTTTTTTGTAATTAATTTTTTTTAAGAAAATATCTTTCTACGATATTCTTATGTTAAAAATAAAAAATGCATAAATATATTTGTTAACAAATTTTGCACTTACATTTCAATAAAAATGGTATTGATGAAAGACTAATTTCAAATTACTATTTTCAATATATTAAAATTGTTGAATTTTCATTTTTCTTAAGATTTCATAAAAATTGTCTGTACAAAACCCCTTTAAAATTAGCTGTACGAGGTCCTCTTAAAGAAAATGTTCCTATACATTTAAAAAAATATAAAAATAAAAACCCATCACATTATTGTAAAACCACTGTATGCTATGCTATGTATCTAAAATGAAAAACATCAGGGCTATGATAAATGTATAAATACAGAAAAAAACCAATTATATAGGTATAAAAAAAAATAAACTGAAAATAATTTCGTTATTTTAGAAAAAAAATGAACTCATTACTTTAAAAGTTAACATTAAAAAAGCTGTCCAGATACAGATGGTGGAAGTTTGTTAGCGTCCTCGAACGAAATAGTGTATCGTTAATATTTTAAATTTAAAGCGAAGATAAATCATTGCGTTCAAAACAAAGTTCGGTATAATACTCTATTATAAAAAAAAAAAAACATGCCACTTATTTGTTATTTTTATAAAAAATATCCCGTTATAAAAGTTAGTTTTCCTTTACAGATATAAAAACTATTGGGAAAATTGACACTCTAAAGTACCTGCGACTATAACGAATTTTCTATAAATATAAAAAAAAATACTCTGATCTTTCTACACGAAAAAATGTATGCAAACATAAAAAAACATCGTTTTAAACCCAATACATTTCTTTTCTCACTCAGAATCTAAAGACGTAACTCGTTATGCATCTACCTATTAATTATTATTAATAAATCTGGATAGTAAATCTTTGGAGGAAACAAAATTATACCGTAAAAATTTGAATCTTGAAAATCTAGAATTTGGAACTTTTTTAGCCTATAATATATTAAATAACATTAACAATTATTATAATAATGAATATATAATATTTTGGAAAAAATATCAAATTCCAGATTTTTAAATTCCAATATTTTACGTAGACACTCTATATATACTCAAATACAAGGGCATAGCCAGGGGGAAGGCTAAAGGGACTATGCCCCTCCCCCGTTGGCCGTGTTTATTTTTTAGCTATTTATTGCAGTTATTTAGTGATAGTTATAGTTTTGTTATATCCTGTGGTTATAATTTTATTATTAACAATTATTGTAAAATGGATGATAAAAGAAAAAAATTAGAACATTGTAATGTAATCAGAAAGAAGAGTTAAACGTTGTTCAAATGTTTGATCAAAATACTCATAGAAGACTGCAGTTAACAATTTGGGGATCCTAATTATTAAAATAAAATATATATAATAAAAATAGCAATATTTTATATAATATATATTATAAAAATATATAAAACGAAAATAAGTGTAGAATATTCACAAAATATTATCTATAAGTCATCATCAGGTTAGCCTATATCATTACCTACCAATAGGACGCATGCGATTTTTAAAGGGTTCTGTAAGAATTTAAATCTTATCATTTAAAAATATTTAAGTACATTTTAAAAGTAATTTAAAAATAAATCTGAGTAAGTACCACATTTTATTGTTGTGTAATCACGATATTTTTTAACAAATCTGTTTTGCGAGAAAAAATTGTTCGCGGGCTGTAGTTTTAATTAAAAACCATATTTTGACACAATATTTTAGACAAAATTAACTGTGTTCTACTTTCATTTCTTTTCAATATCAAAAGTATAACTGATATTATGCCATCTGTAAAAAATTTTATGTTTTTTTTTTAAAAGACGATTGTAGAACACAGATTATTTTATCGACGATATTTTGTCTCAACATTTAATTTCTTAATTATCCCAAGAACAATTTTTTCTCGCAAAACAGTTTTCTACGATAAAATAATGTTTATGTAGTGTGGCGTCTTCTTATTGGTATCAGGTTGTAACCTGTAGCTGATGATAACTATTATAGTCGAAACCAGTATTGTTACCTTTATAAACGTTTTACGAATATTTTAGGCATATTTTATTTTTATAATATACCTATATTAATTTTGTATTATATATATATATTATATAATATACTTGTATATATACCAACGTAAATATATATATATATATATATTTTTTTAAATTTATTCCTAATTCATAATTTATTGTTATTATATTTTTTGTGTTATTTAATGTCCGACATTAAACCAATATACTTTTCGACACTTTTAAGTACGTTTTTTATTATATACATATAAGTGATATGTGATTTTAGCCCCCCCCACTATACGAAATTCCTGGCTACGCCACTGCTCACATACAGGTAGTTATATCTCGATTTTAACTTGGATGTTCAGCCTCGGTTATTTTCGATCGATATTATTACGTTATTTTCGCGTAAAAGCGTAATTTTAATTGAATTTTTTCCACGTCATATATTTTAACACGCGCCCTTGTCGCACGTAGGTACATATGATAACAGGTGATAATAATAATGTAGACGACGACCTAAGAAAGTACATAAATATATACGAGAATCACTGTGGATAATTCGTAATCTACTCGCTCGCGGAATATTACACGTTGAAACGTATTATAATATTATTATTAAATTAATATCGCGTTCCAGACGATATTTTATTATTCTCGAGGAACGGCCATTATAATAATACATCACGTAGTGTTTCATAGAGTATTCAAATTGAATTCGGTTTCCAACGTTTCCTCGAGCCTCGCACTATAACATACACTATATAGTACCTAAATATGCACTACATTTATGTATATATACATATATTTTTTTTTTTTTTTTTGCATCTATATACATTAGTACGTGTACACCTATTACTTTTTTTTTTCACACACGTGTTTAAACAACTATATAGGTAGCAAATAAAACGTCCGATTCATTACCATATTAAACATTGTTTGAATTCCATATAGGTACCCACGGCGAACGATTAAGTAAAGAAAACCCGTCATTTTCACGTCAAAAACGTATACTTTATATTATAATATACACCGAACCAAATATCAACGGTCGAATTAACAATATGCAATAATCAAATTTCAACAAACGAATATTTCGTTGAAATAATACAGTTTTCAATGTTTTAATGTATATACGTATATATAGTTAAATTAATAAAACAAATGTGTTTACGATAACATTTTGTAAATTTCACAAAATATAATATACCAGTTATAATTTAATAAAAATAATTTGTAAAATTAATACACATTTTTTTATTATTATATAATAAAATATGTTATGAAATTGAAAAAATATTCTGTTTAAATTGACTATATTTATTATGGCAAATGGCCGTTCGTTCTACGAAGAAGAAAGAATGAAATTAATACAAAATATTTGTTAATTCGAATAAATTCGTATTCAATTGGACAGTTTTACCCAAGTCATTGTTAAATCGATAATTCGTTTGGTTATTTTACTGTTAAATTAACAAAGATTTTATTTAACAAACATTTTATTGGACGTATATTAACAACCATATTATAAATTAATCTATATTTTTATTGAAATCACAGATATATTTGGTTCAATAGTGTATATATATACACTCATTACGGTCGTTTATAAGATAATATATATTAATAAAGTAAAATAATTCCCGAAAACGCGTGGACTCGATAATACAACACAAAATATATAATATGGTGTTGAAATTCGCGAGTTGTAAATTTCGCGATAGAATATAATATAATATTGTATTATTATTATTATTATTACGTCAAATCTCGTCTCAGAAGTTCTTTACGTGCGCGTAGTGTAAAATAATAATAATTATAATCATAATAGGTAATAAATAATCATAATAATACATAATCATAAACCATAATAAATAAATAAGTAAATAATAATAATAATATATCTAGTTTTGTTATTTTCGTTAAATTTCATCAGGCACATGCAAAGTGTATACAGTATAGATACGTGCTAGAGAAATTCTGAGACCAGGTCCGATGGGATTTATTATAGATTATTATTGTAATATACACGGTATATCGGAGAATATAGTAAATTGTTATTTACATTTTTCCATACTTATTACTTATGCAAAATTAACACAAAATTCTCCAAAAAAGACCACCGGGTGAGTTGATTATAAATATAAAAAATCAAATGGAAAAAAAAAATAATAAATAGGTAGCTATTATATATCGCTGGTTCAGTACGAAATAGGACTTTATAGTATACGAGTATAAATCATGCTGGAATTTCGCAATTTTCGCGTTTTCAATATATTCAATCTGAAATAATTTTACGAATCTCCCGGTGTTTAACATGGAACGTACATCTTGAAAATTCCAAAAAGAATAATGCAAAAATAAAAATAAAAAATTGATATTGAACATATAATTAAGATGTAGAGCACTTTCGTTCTAAACCAGCGATATGACTAAAAAAAGTTGACTGTCTACAAATTACCAACCCTAACGTATTTTGCAAGCTCACTACGTATATAGGTACATTAAAACCACTCCTAAAGATCAAATACAATAGGTACTTGTTAGAGACAGTCTTGTTAACGTATATATTTGAAAACTTTCACCAAAAAAGTGTATTTGGAATACATTTACAAACAATAAAGTATTAAAAAAATATGAACAAAATGTATTCCAAAAGTATTTGAACACTTTTATATTTTTCATAAAAGCACACGTCATTAATTTGGTGTACAATTTTAGTTAAATCTTGAGGGATCTTGATGTCTATAGATACTTCAATATTATTTTTAAATAACAATACGCAATTACAAGTTCAGTGGCCGATCAGTATCCATCTACCGTTGAATCAAAAATAACATTTTATACTACTTACATTATTATATGAGTAGAATTTAAAAAAAATCATATTTTCGGTTTTAGTAAATATGTTTAAATAAAATTATATCGAATTCAATCCACAAAATTGTCGTAAAATTCACACAATCATTGTCAAATAAAACCACGGTTATTTCTATGGATCTTGCTAGTAACCATATTAGATTATTTGTAATATAATGTGAATCTCTTCCCCTTATAGCGATATCTATACCTCATTTAATTAGGTAAATAAATGAAATAAAACATTATAAAATAGATATCATTTTATAAAAAAAAGTTAACAAATGAATTCGATTTGAAAAATGCAACGTTTTAAACTTAAAAACCGTTTTCTTTGTAAAAACGTATATATTTTTATTTGTAAATAAAAATATTTAAAAAGTATTTAGAATGACACTTTTGTACATATTTGTGTCTGAGAAGTATTTAAAATACCGAGGGTAGACATCAACCAGTTAATAATTTAAAGTTAAGTTATTGTTAATATTTTTGCTTAACTTGATAATTTGGTAATTTGTAAAAAAAATTAAATATTATTCGGTAATAAAATTGTCAACGATTTTATTTTTGTTCGTTCAAAGTTAAGTTTACAAAAAAAATGAATTTAACTTGAAATTAAAGTTTTATTAAAAATAAATATTTTTGATTCCTCGGTTTTTGAATTATAAAAAAAAAAAGAAATACTTGCAGTGAAAACAGAAAATCATTACATAAGTACGTACCTATTCCATTTTCGTCTAAAATCGACCGTTATTTTGAAATTAGAATGAAAACGAACTATTTAAAATTAAAAATACAAATGGCAGATGAACACGACATAACTTTTGATCGACTGTAATAATTTAACGAAATTTATGTTTTAATCGTAACAATTTTAAAATATACTAATTTAACTAATTCCTTTTTGTCATTAGTCAATATAATCCCATTCTACTAAAATATTAAAAAAAAAAAAAAAAAAAAAAAAAAAAAAATCGCATTTAATTACTTAACAAGACTACCGTTGTCATGTCACATTAGGTATAAGACGATTTGGGGGAAGATTAAGATTTTGCAAACTATTTATAATAATAATGAAACGTAATAATAATAATAATAACAATAATAATACATAATGCGAGACAGTCAACTCGTTGCGACGGTGTTTTGGATTTACCTGTCGGAAAATGTACGCGTGGTGACTGCCCAGCACGGCCATGGTGAGCACGTACGTGACGCACGTGGTGGTGCTCAGGGCTATGCACAGGGCGAGGGTGAGCGGCAGCGACACGTAGGCCAGGTAATCGTAGAGCAGTATCCAGCCGAGCAGGTCGGCACCCTCGGCCGCGTTGGCCACCATGTGGAACACGACCTGGACGTCGGCGGTGAGCCAGGCGAGGTGGGCGACGGCGGTCCAGTACCGGCGCCGGCCGCCGGCCAGCCGGCACCACAGCAGCGTGGCCACGTTGGTGACCAGCAGGATCCACGTCCACGGGGACCGGGCGTCGTACACGGACAGGCAGTACACGTCGAACAGGACGGACGCGGACACGTAACACGCGAACGCCGCGCGCTTCTGTTTCGCGTTGTAGCTCTGGTACAGGCTCTCGGTGGCCCGGTCCGCGAACCGTCCGGCGTTGGACGACGACGACGAGGACGAGGACGCCGGTGCAGCCGGTCCGGGTTCCATCGGGATACGATAATTATGGATTACCGCGGGCTGGTCGCCGGTCTGTATATCCGATATGTGACGTCGTCTGCGGACGCGCACGCCACGGGGACGCGTAATGAATTTTCGCGTTTCGTTTTCTTATATTCTTTCTAAACGACGTCTGGCTGTTACGATTGAATTACACAGCAGCCGATCCAAATAATAATAATAATAATAATAATAATAATAATACTGTGGGGCCCATAAGACGTGACGGTATATTATAATACTGTTTTTTTTTTTTCGGGACGCCGCGTGTACTGCTATACTGTTGGTCCCTTTCCCCCCCCTCCCGAACGGTAAGCCGAACGCGTGGTGTTCCGGAGTCGTATCAACGGGACGCCGACGACCGACGACGCACGACGACCGACATACTCGTTGCACACCGGTGCCACTGACGCTGGCCGTCACCTCGGACGCGATCGTACCGGAGTGGTCGTCGGCCGTCGCCACCGCCGCCGCCGCCGCCGTAGGCTCGCTACAGTAAAATCGCGCGCGCTCGCGCGGCGCCGCGCGTTTAGCAGTGTTGCGGTAGACGCGGGCCGCCCCTGTCCGCGCCGTTGCTGTCCGTGTCCGCCGTCGTTGGCGTTGCCAGTCGCGGCGGTCGCCGGCACTATTAACGAGCGTCCCCGCCACCGACGCCGCTCGAATCACAATCGATATCGAACGCTCAACAGACGGGCACACGCACGTTCGCGCGAGCGCCGCCGTACACTGAACCAAATATCATTGGTACAATTAACAATATGCAATAATCAAATTTTGACAAGCCAATATTCGTTGAAATAATATACGATTTTAACGTGTATATTATTGTTAAATTGATAAAAAAAAAAAAATGTGTTTACAATAACGAATTCATTTTGTAGGTACATTTCGCAAAATATATACCCGAGTTATAATTTAATAAAAATTAATACCGATTTCATGTTTGTAATAAAATATGTTATTAAATTGACTATTTTGATTAACAAATGGACGTTTGTTCTACGAAGAAGGAGAAAGAAAAAAACATAAAATATTTGTTAATTGAAATAAATTTGTATTCGATTGGACAATTTTACACAAGACATTGATAAAATATATTGTTAAATCAATAACTCGTTTTGTTATTTTACTGTAAAATTAACAAATATTTCATTTCTAAATCAACAAACATTTCATTGGACGTATATTAACAACCATATTATTAAAGTAATCTATATTTTTATTGAAATCACAGATATATTTGGTTCGGTGTACCTACGTATATGTGATATTGTACGGCGACGCGTGATGCGCGTCCAACATTATAAATAGCGAGTACCCGCGTAAATTTCCAACCACTCGCCGCTGCATCGCTTATAATATTAACGTTCTTCTCCGCGCATAGTGGCGATATTCGCAAAGCTCCGGCGAAAGACAGGTTTCGGTAGTGGGAAAAAAAATTCCAAATTTTTTTTTTTTCATTCCTTTTTAATAATCATTTTGTAGACTCCTGCTCAGTGGGGCAACTAGCTCTAATGTAAATAAGCGCAATAAAAAAAAAAAATCTTCAACTATTTCGTTGAAATACTTCCCCGAAAAACATTAAACAAAAATCAATCGTAAGACAACAATAATTTTGAAACTCATTTATTTTAAAATCAATTATAAGAAAACAATTTTATTTTTAGTGGGCTATGAATAATATTGGGGGACTCGGCCCACAAGCCCCCCTAATTTCGCTTATGGTAGGTACTGCTGTTTACGTATATGGTGGACCAGTGCAGTGACGTCAAAACGGTATTTTACTGTCTAAAAAATCGCGTGATTAAAAGTTATTTTGTACCTGCAGGCAAGCAAAATATAGGTACAAAACTATATATGGGCGTTCAAAAAGTATCAAAGTGTGAAACGAAACAGCGTATTAAGATGGTTACACACTATTTGGGTCCCAAGTTAATATTGATAACACCAATTGATAAGTGATAGCCTATTTGCGTCCCAGAAGTTGGGACACATTTCGGTCGTGATAAGAACAAATACTATATAAAGCATGACAAAATGGTGTTGTTATATAAAGTATAATCGTATATATTATTTTATTACCTAAAACTTAACACAACGTAATTTTAAAATAACGAAACGAAAATTGATAATTATCGTTGTAAAATTATGAGCAGTGAATAAAAATGAAAATAAGATTAAAAAAATTTTAGGTGCTGAAATAAATCGTAAAACAAAAATGTACTAATTCATATAGTGGAATAGCTGATCATTTCAGACCGGGGACAATAGGGACGCAATTAAGTATATAGTGTGCACCGTAGATAACAGTTTGTGATATTTGATTTTTCTCGAACGCAATAGTATATTATTGATAAGAATTTTGGACGCAAGTATAGTGTGCACCGATTAAGATTATATGGCTGGGGAAAGGAATTTGCCATCAGGTTTGAATACTACGGAGTTTTCGTGATGATGGGAGAATTTTGGAAGTGGATGCGCTGTCTATACGATCTACTATCTACGAATGTCGCCCCCTCCAGTTTACGATTCAATTGTTTAACTGAAAAAGATTTGGCCGTGAAACATTCGGGTAGTTTAGTACTGAAAAATTATACTAGGGAAGCTCCAGCCTGCGAAAACCACCCCGCATACAGGAAACCACGTTTTAAAACTTGAACAACTACTACCCCTCGCCTGCCTTGTCGTTGCCAGTCTATATAATACAATCTTATATAGTTGTGTTTGATTATAGAATTAATGGACGGAACCAAATTATTATATGACTGCGACCATATTATACCTATATACCAGACTTGGGAACGTTACTTTTTAAAAGTATTACTCGTCACATTCCTAAAATGCAGTGACATATTACATTTTCAATATGCAGATTTTTCATGTATAATGAAATTACTTTACTTCTTAAATTAAAAAATAATACGTTACTATTCAAATGACTTTTTAATTTTCTGTTGTTTTTTGTTCTGCGCAATTTGCAAATTTCGCCTAATCCTGAGATATTGCATGTAATAGATGTAACCTATAACATTACTAATTAATCTACAACAATAAAAAAAAATGTGAATTTAATATTTTTGATACCTATTTTAATATTATCTCAAATCATCAAATGACAATACGACTGAACATTTCGAAACTACAATGACACGATTAAAATGGATTGAAAAATCAAATGTGGCATTATTACACATAAAACCCCGCAACCGAAAACTAACTATTAACATAATTTAGTAAACAGTGGGCTTATAACATGGGATTTTTATATAGACGGCTATATATACTACATAAATGTGATAATTTAATGTTAAACTTTTTTTTTAATTTACTTTGTATATTTTTAATATAATTTTTAAAAAAAGTCAGATGGGTTAGATGAATTTCGGGAGCGGGGTATGTCTAAAATGTTTTATTTATTTGTATAGAAAAAGTTATGTATATAGGACTTATTGTTATAATATTATGTTATGTGAAAATGACCGTGAGGTAGATATTCACCACATGCGAGTGTAAATAATATACAGACGTATCTTATATGTACCCGAGACCAAACAAATATGTATGAATAAGACAAGATTATGGCGCAGTGGCATTGCATTATGTGCAGCATGTGTTATGTTACGAGGTCAACAGTTCAGTCCCTGGTGCTGAGATGGTAGTTTGTTGATTATTTTCGGCTACCCTCGACACGAGGGGTATGTCTTTCGGATTGTCGATGAGGTCGTGAAGAGAAGGTCGTGGGGGCAAATGAAACACGTTTGAGCATAAAACGTTCTTTCTATATGACATGACATGAATTGCGGTGTAACAATGGTTTAAGCAGTACAAAAGAAAACCAACACCAATCACGATTGGCCATACAAACATACAGCAATGTTGCCAAACTCAGTTTTTTCCACATTTTAGATTCTGAGCAAAGTGAGAATGTATATTGGTTTTAAAATTATGTATTATATATATATATATAAATATATATATTTACTTACAATATACGCGTATACATTTTTGAAGGAATCGTGTAGAAGTTTTTCAGTAAATAAGACCTTTTTTGATAATAAATTGGTTTTAGTTGATACTTTGAATGGGACATTATTCTGTTTTTCCAGTAGTTTCCAAGCATAAAGAAAAACTATATATAATACCTATATTTGATAAATGTAGAGGAAATAATAAAATTAACGTAGTTACCTATGTTAATTTTTTAAATATTATATTATTATTATATTACATCAAAGCTCCGCTACAGGGGCGTAATTAAGGAGGGGATGAGGGGGATAGATCCCTTCCCAGAGCCTTTTTTTTTTTTTTGATTATGTATAAAAAAATAACTGATAACCGTCATTAGGTAATCACCTGTTGCAGAAGTCAAAATGTATAGGTACACATATTTTATAGAACACAGTTTACTATTAGCGCTGTCTACTCGACTACTCACATATATTAACGTAACTCTATTATCATAGTAAACCTTATTTATACCTATTATTTACAATTTACACGATCAAAATATACGA
>JAIPRL010000091.1:0-134879 GCA_025469235.1 Pemphigus obesinymphae
CACATTCCTCCTCTTCAAAACTTCTGCTAACTCCCTACTCCTACCTGTCAATGTTCCTACATTCCACGTACCTACTCGCACTTTGAACCTATCCTGCGTACTCAAGTGCGAATCTAACCCAAAACACCTTGGTGCTTTCCCTACACCATCGACATCACAGCCGTTGGGTAGACCCGCACATATAACTGATGGAACGGCTACCGCAGCCGCTGTCAGGCTGGTACTGGTCACTTGATCCCTTAGGCTATCTCCACATCCAAGTACGCAATTTTGTTTTCCCCACGAACATCCGAGATGGGAAAACTCGCCTATATTCTTTTTAATACTTCTCATACTTTTTGACAAGTTTTATGCCGGCTGTTGACCTGACGCATCCTCAATTAGTCGACTTCTACGATAGGCATGAGGAAACCGTGGAGGTATTCTTAGCCCCCTCCACAGGGACAAATGAAAAATTAAGTGAAGAATTACCACTATAAATCAAAAATAATTAAATAATTACAAAAAAATAAAATTATAAAAAAAATTTACCTCATTATTTAACGCATAAAATGATAACGCACCTGATGAATGTTAGATTGAATATACTTCCACGATATAGCAGCACACAAAATGTTTTTTTTTAGGTTTTTTTCCCCTTTGCCGTTTTCAATTTTGTTTTTCAAATAATTTATTGTGCGCGACTTACGTACATATAATGTCATATGTAAGGTCTACGCAATGACGGGCTTATACTCGTATATAGGTACAACACAGAACGGAAACAATTTCGAGTAAAAAAAAAAAAAAAAAAAAAACAACCAACTGTGGAATAATGAAAACACGTCGTTCGTCGTTACAAAACGTATAACATTATATATATCCATTGGTTGAGTAAAATAATAAAACGAAAAAAAAACATAACGCGTACAAGTCACATTGGAAAACGTATAGGTATATACCGCGTTTGTACCGCGATCCTCCTCCGGTATTCCATATTGTTATGGCATCTCCGACATTCTACCAACTGCAGCAGCAGCAGTATCCCACCATATTATTATTATTGTTTTACTGCTTTCGCCAACAACGAACTATATATATATATATATATATATATATATTATACGGAGACTCCCGACTCCTTAAGAGTTTTATTGGTCCTGCCACACAGTCGGAATATAAGTTTTTTGAGTAATCTTTTGAATATGTTATCTGTGGGCAATAAAAACACGCCATTAAAGTTTCATTGTTCTAGTTTATATTTTATATTCGCAAACTCCGAGGACAGAAAATCCCCATTTAGTGCCGACGGGGGACCGGGAGAGAGCGACGAGCAACAAATTTTGTATTCTCCACATAACGATATATTCTGTTGAAGTGAACGAAATTAAAGGTTACGTAACCGCGTACTACGTACAATATAATAATAATACATTATATTGTACACTCCTGAAACCATCGAAGCGCAACACATTATTATTATTATGTATTTACGGGTATCGTCCGGTACGGAGGATAATGGAATTATTTTTTATGAAATATAAAAATTAGTACAATACAATATTTTATTCCACTTACGATTCGTATACAATTAAGCTAAACATACATTTTTGAAAATATCGTTTTCAAAACCATTTTGCCCATTCAAGTAAGGAATATATACTGTACATACACACACATATGGGATACCGTTCATTATCGACTTAACGACATTTATTTTATTTAATACCATATTTATACAATACTGTTGTAAAATGTATTCAAGTTCATATACAGATAATGATTTTTTCAATGTATTTGAATACAAATACAGATACATTTAAAAAGTATTCAAATATTTTTATTTTTTTTTTCGTCGTAAGCATCTTAAATGTTATATATATATACCATGTACATGAAACATTGCTTGGTATATTGTAGTAAATTATTATTATAGTTATAAACAAGTTCTGAAAGTCCACTCCGGTAAACGTGATTGCCTATCCTAATTCCTAAATGCCCCGTTTTTAAACGTATTTTAAACAATAAACTATCATTTCAAAAACAGTTTATTTAACTTACTAATCTTATGTATCGAAACCCAAAAACCCTCAACACAAATAAAAATGTTAAACATAGATATTTCTGGTAAACATAGCAACAAATTGTAAGGGCTTCAGAGATGAACGTTAGAAAAATAATAAACGTGCTAAATTTTTCGTTTTCCATCTTCCTAATGAACAATGTCCCTCGTACCAATATGGATGAACATTGGAGATATAAGGTGTATAAACTTATATTTTGAAACCAAAAAAGTACCTAACTATTTTAACTCGTCAGGTTTCAAGTAACATAGAATTATAATAATATAAAAAAAAAACAACAAATAATATGTAAGTATTCCTAATAATCAAATCAACGATTTCCCTGTAAATATTTACTAGTATCTAACTACAGATAGGCGGAAAAACGAATATGTGGATACAATCTGAAAATAATATGTACATTTTTTTTTAGAAACCAAAAAAGAGCAGACATATAGAAGATACCAGCTGACCATCCCCTATGAAACCTCTAGAAATTTAAAAAAAATGTACTTAAAAATGTGTACATTGCTCGTCTTATGTTATTGAAGGTGCAAGCAATTTGCTTATCGGCAGGATTTTAAGAGGATGTTACACACATCTTTGTTGTCTCCATCTAATAAACTAAAAATATAGGAAAATTATGTTCGGTTTTTTTTATCACAACATTGTCATTTATAATATAAGAGTAAATTTACCTATAACCAAATTAATAGACGAGATCATATCATATCTATACCATAGTGTAATTTTGTTAAAAATGTCAATTTTATAGACTAATATATCTATTCGAATTATTGAGATATAAATAGAGATAGTAATAGATATACTTACTATAATATTAGAATTAACAAAGTTGTAATAGGAATGCCAATCGTAAATTTCCTGTATTGCTAGTTGGTTAGACAGAAAAAGCAAATACGGGTATAGCGGCCTCTTAATGGATGTATTTATCATTTGAAAGAATAATAAATCATTGCATTAAACAATACTATTCTAAACGGGGTTCTGTGTATTATAATAATTAATAAATAGGAAACCATGAAAATATTGTATTTGTTATTTTTGTTATTTCCCCTACATTTATAAAATATTTCCGTTATAAAAGGAAGTTTTTACGCTTGAGGAATTTACTAGAAAAATTGAAAAATTACCCCATCAAAGTACCAATCACAAAACCAATCATAGATGTCCTGCAAACGCCTCTCCCACTTGACCACAACTCCATATAGTATTTAAATTGGATATTTGATACATTTAGCCTTAATAATTGAAATTAAAATATTTTCGAAATATTTTATGGGATATATCCATGCCATATTTTATACGCAACGTTTTAAAAATATTTCCAGTATATTTAGAGGGTCAACTGTAAAAATATTTTCAAAACTGTATATCAATATTTTGAATAAAAAACTTCCGAAAATATTTTCTTAAAATTTTATGAAGATGTTAATTATTCCAATATGCTATATGCAGATTACTGGGTAATTCCAAACTTATATTACGAGTATATTGGTGTTGAATTTTTACAATAAATACCTATATAAGAAATATAAGTATATAAACGAAATTCTTACTGTGATTATTAATAAATTAAATTATATAAATTATAGTATAATATTATATTATATTATTATATTATTATTATATAAATTCATTTATATTTGGGAGATCAAAATATGATACACTACTATGAAACATATAAAATGAAGAATGTTAAAATAATATGAAATAAGTTATTATTTATTTAAACTATTGCTATTTGTATGGCTATTAGAAATTCCGGCTGCATAGCAAATATATTTTTGACGATTTAACTTTTGAAAATACGATACTAAGCATACTCTTCTATTAATAAAGAACTATTTACTTGCATTTGTAAAACTGTACGATTGAGAACGATTTCTTGTTCGTCATTGCCATATTAATTTTACATATAAAATATTTATAAGATTCAAATTTATAAATTACATTTCATTTTACAGATCATTTTAAATCGAAAATATTCCCAATTTTTTGTGAAACACCATGCGAGTATGTAATATTGCAAATTATAATATATTTTAGGTTTATTTATTTCGGTTAAAACAATTGAATAATTCTATCGTGTATTCTTTCGTTCGATGAAACGAAAGAAGTTGGGTAACGTTTTTAACACTTACAAATATTGAGTATGCAGCTCAATTGTAATAAAAAAAAGAAACCAGTAAGAAAAGATACTCTTCTTAATCGTATTTTACTTAGTAGCACACTAGCACATCATACTAGCACCCTTGTAACCAACCAGCCACTCCAGATACTGACACAACTTCTGGAATAGTTATCATATTAGCCTTTAATTTATCCATACAATGTCATGTATGTCACGTATACATACATTTATTTACATAAATGCATTATTCTTGACAAGGGGATATTTGACTATTTAAGTATACTCACGAAGTTACAAATGAGTTTCAAGTACTAAGTAGTATACCTACATACAGTGCCGAATCTAGAAAATATTTCGCTCGGGGCAAAAATGAATTGTAGCGCCCCTTTTTAAATTTTAATAAGCAAAAAAAAAAAAAGTTATTCGTCAATTTCTACCAAAATTTTTATTGAATATTAAAAACGATCAACGGGACTCCACTTCCAAAAACGGGACGAAAAATCTAAATATTTTTACATTTTGCGCCCCATCATAATGGCGCTTGGGGCAAGTGGCCCGGTTCACCCCCCCCCCTAAATCCGGCACTGCCTACATGAAACATATATTTATAGTATTTAATGTATGGTTTGAAAAAACATATCATATATTTAAAAAATACTCACAAAAATGGCTTGCCAGAAAGGTTCTCACTTTTGGAATATAGGAGGTAGGGATGTTAGTATTAAACGATTGCAGGATATAGCATAAACCCGAAAGGAATACGAATCAAAAGAAAAATACTACTTACGCAGTAGCTCTACGTCAGCGAAGTCAGTGGCACAAAGTTAACAGCTTTCAACGAGACCACTCTAACAAATTTGTTGATCATTGTTGGAAAGGTCACGACATTTTTTGGACCTTTATTCACTTTTTATGAGGGTTTTACAATGAGTTGTTGGATAATTCTATCGGCGGAAAAATTGACGAAAAATCACCAAAACTGACTAAAATTCAATATTCGGCTAGTTGGTCTTTTTCGGAAAAGCATTGAAGTTTATTATTGGACTTTGTGTCACGTGCATTTCATAATTTTGCGCTGATATCGTGAAGTCAGTGGTGTAAAATGAAAAAAATTTCAATAAAATGTAAAAAATCATATCCAACGAACGTTCCGAGTTTTCCAACAATAACCAACAAATGACCGACGAATTTGTCGGAGCGGTCTCGTTGTATACTGTTAACTTTACGCCGCTAACTTAACGGACGTATATAGCTCTGTACAACCGATGATCCCATGTCTAAAGTTTTGGGTGGCTGTTATAATTACTTATATTACGTACCGTACTGACATGTTACATATCGCGTACGTATATACAGGGTGAGCCAGAGTAACGGAAAACTTTGAAATAACTCTCACAAACGTTTTAAAAAAAAAAAATTTTCAATATTTATTAATAAAAATATAGAGTACATAATATGCCATTTTTTCTGTAACAAAATATTCAAGCATAGTAATACATATCGAGCTGATGTTACTATCGTTGAATTCCCTCTCTCATCCTCAAAAATGTAAGGACCAATTACCCTGTGCATTGATAATGCACACCATACTGTAACCTTTGGACTGTGTAAGGGTTGTTCATGTAAATTACGAGGGTTTTTAGATGCCCAATACCTGAAATTCTGCTGGTTAACATATCCGTTGATATGAAAATGAGCCCGTCCGACATCAACAGGCTGTCAATAAAAGTGGGGTTGACATTCATTTTTTTCCATCATTTTTTCACAAAACACAAGCCGCGCCATGTAGTCCGTTAATTTCAGTTCTTGCACAATTTGAATTTTGTAAGGTTGGAAGCTCAAATCAATGTGTAGAATTCGACGGACAGTTGTTCGTCTGAGATCCAATGCTGCTGTTTGTTTTCTTACAGAACGTCGTGGGTTTCTTTCAATTGACGTCCGAACTGCTTCAATGTTCTAAAGAGTTTGTTGAGTTCGCTGAGCTCCTGGTGGTTTCTCTTTGAGAGCTGAACCTGTCTCCTCGAAATTCTCGACCCAAGTTTTAATTGCTTGCTTTGCATGATGGAACACGATCATGACGTGCCAATTTGTAATGGCGTCGGAATTCCGTACAAGCGGCAGTCAGACTGTCGCTATTTTTGTAATACGCCTTCACGACAAAAGTGAAACCGACCCACTGATCCATGTTTACTAAACGGCAGGTACTTGTACGAACATAACAATAACACTATAGCCTTTCTAAAAACTCCTCAGTGCTGCCACCATAACTTTCAAGTTTTTCCGTATAACGTATGCATGGACGGTATAAAAAAAATTATATTCTGTACCGTACGACTTTACATGATGTTCTACCCGTACCCATACACAATAACAACGGGATTCGGGAGAGAACAAAAAAAAAAAAAAAAAAAACGCGAAATATTATAAATTGAAAACCAAAAAAAAAAAAAAAAAAAAACCCCGTGTAAACACACACCGGGTGCGTTTATGCTATATTATTATATGCCTGGCCGTAGTGTGTATATATAAAACGAAACTTTTGTTTACACCTGTTATATATTACGAGATAGTATACGAGCGGGAGAGAGACGGGGAACCACCCCGTTGATTACTTGTCGATTCCCATACCCCGTACACGCCACGGCCGCATTATGCGTGTGCGTTTGTCGGGACAAGTCCTGTGCTATCCGCACTGCGGAGGAAATAGTTTACCCGTTGATTGATTGCCGCACGGCCACCGTCCAACCCGTCCCTTCCCGGTCGAAATCGCCATCCCTTCGACCTCACGCAGTATACCACATATACGGTACATATACCACTAACCGTACCTATATATATATACGATACCTATATAATGTACTCGGTGTATACGGTTCGTTTTTCCCACGCACGGGCTGCAACCGTACGTTACGTAACAATAATAATTATCGTCGTAATTCATATATTATATTTTATACGACACATATAGGTACGCAATGATATACGTAAAACGTGTAATAATAATAACGCACACACGTACGTGTCGTATACTGCAGGTCGTCACACGGGGGAAAAAAAAAAAATATCACACATTGTCGTACACGTTGGTAAACCGGAACACGTCCGATGTGTGTGTGTGTGTGTGAATTTATCTATAATATGTGAACGTATAGGTAAAGGAGTCCGATGTACCCCCCAGATAACCCCTTTTTTGTTTTCTTTTTTTTTTTTTTGTCGCTTCCTGCGAGGCAGATGACGCCGATTGCATATCCGGCGCGGCGACGGGCTGCAGGTATCCGATGTCCGACCCACGCCGCAAAAGAAGGGGGCCCGGGAGAAAACAATACCGGACGTTTGGTCGGAATCCGCGCGGCCCGTCGTCCTCGTGCGCAATACGTACAATTACGGTCGACGTCGCGCGCGCACCTTCGGTAATTCCAAAATGTAAAAATCCACGAGCGTTATTGTAACAATATTCTCGATAATATGTACGGTAGGAACGAAAAAATCGAAACAACAACAACAACAATAACGACCAATTATAACGGAGTCTCCCAAATTGTGTTTGGAAACATATTATATAGTACCGTCTAGATGATTTATTTTTAGTTTCTCGGCGTGGCGATGAGAAAGTTATCGATTGTTTACAATTTTCGACCGGAACGGACCGAAGAGGAGCTTTGGCGTCGGTATGATATCGATAGGACGTCGGCTATATATATATGATTACCCGTACAGAGCATTTTTCCATTTTTCCAATAGTTTCCTAACAGGAAAGGAGAAAAAGTCCCTTCCGCATACGGTGTATACGATGACATTTTAAATCCAAGCGATTGAAATTAAATAGAATAATTTAATAGGGAATAATTTTTTAAAATCCGAAAATAATAAATAAAGTTGCCAAAGTTACTTATATACATACAACGTTATATTAATAATATAATATAATGGTTATGCCATTAAATTTCCAAATATTTTTGTATTTTGTTTTATATTCGCAGTAATAGTCATGTACCTACTTATCACACCGAACTACGCTCAAATTCGTTTGATACAACGCAAAGAATCATAGCTATTATTTTAAAATATAATGTATCCACTAACAGTATCCTTTTCGACGAGCCTAGTGCTTTTGCCCCCAATTTTACGTCTATTTAAAATTAATTCTAATGTAAAATCAACATCCGGATGTTTTTACATTAATTGCATATATGTCTAACCGTCTAGATCACAACGAAAACTAAAAACAATTACAAAATATATAGCTCATTCATTTTTTACCAGTATATTTTATATTATTCATAGTATAGATGTGGGACAAATTTTTTATATTTTTAGAGAGACATGAACTAAACATGTATGGAAACTCTGCAGAACCACATGTATGGACGATTTTAATATTGTCTAATCTAATTTAATAAACTTTTTGTTAATTCTATACGTATATTTTATACATTATAATTCGATTATACTAAGTATATATAGAGAGATAGTTTGTATAAAATACTTTTATATAATATAATAAATATAATAAAAAAGAAAATATAAAATAATAAGCCTCACAATATCATCAAATTTAAAGTCTTATTAAACTACAAAATCAGAAGTATTAAAAAAAGAAGTATCAAAATGTATCAATTAAATGCAATGTAATGTTTACGTCAATTTATAGGTACTATATGATATATGTCTTATAATATTAGCAAATAAAATATGCATCAATGACAAATTCACAACCCTATTTATTTATTATTATGTAACGTTTAATATCATTGAAAAGCGTCCACGTGGCATTATATTGTACTAAATAATATAGTATATACCTCTACTTTACTATATATATTATATAGTATATACACGCAAATTCATGTACAGTATACTATATACAAATTACATAGTAAAAAGTAAAGGTCGCGAAACATAAAACATTGATGGTGTATGGTGGTGGTGGTCGGTCGAAACGAAAGGAAAACGCCGCGAGCAATAAAAATATATTGTGTTGAACCCGTAATATTATATTATACTAGAATATTATATAATGTCCGATATAAAACGATAGTTGTACGTTTGGAAAATTAGTTCGTAAACATTTAAACAGAAATGTATGACTGGACTAAAGTTAATAACAGAAATAAAATGAAAAATGTCCAGCGGTTTTTATTTTCGGTTTTTCTTACATAGGTAGGTACCCTATACTTAAAACGGTCCGCGAGATCCTTGGACAACGTTTTTGACACGAAGTGAAAATAATATAATATCTGTATTTTATAGAATTTTTAATAAAATAATTTCGTGAAATGTATCAGTGTTTACGATAAAAAAAAAAAAATATTTCAATTGTTTTTATTAACGAATACGAATAAAGTAACATTCACACATGTGTGTATTCATTTTTGAATGATGGTGCTAAACGTATATCTTCAAAAAAAAAAAAAAAACAATATTATACTAAAAATATATATTTATCTTGAGATATAAAGGTAAAAAATTATGTGTCATAGTACAAAATTAAAAATTCACGCCTCCTAACGAACAATTATCTACCGATAACTACCGATAACAATATTTTAAACCGTTTTGGTCATACTTAATAATTATTAATAATGCTCAATATTTGATTAACATTCATTTTAAAATACCAAAAAAACCTTTTCAATATAATGTTTTTAAAAAATGGTTGAACGTTTTTAATGTGGACCGAAAATATCGATAAAACGAATTAGAGAAAAATATCAGATTGTTTAATTATCGAAAATCTAATAGAAGTAGGTTTAAATGAGTCAAAGACGTAATTCCTAACTTGAGTCTTAGATTGGCTAGTGATCTTATACATATACCTATGTCAGGAATAAAATAAAGTTACAAAAAAAAAAAAAATTGAAAAAGTTCAATTCAAACAATATTTTTTCCTAATTCCTCCTCCCTAGATGAGCAGAACTCGTTCATAAAATTTAATTATATCTCAGAAAAACATCGAATTGATCTATTGAGTCTTTAAATCAGTTCAAATTTTTAACTTGAAATTCATTTTAAACCAAATTATAATATCAAGATTTATGGGTTAAAAATATAAAATCAAACTATCTATAATACCTATAATTATGATTTATGTTTATGCAGTAGTAACCTGCCTAAAAATATATTTTTAATTTAATTCATATTAAATTTTCATAACAATAAATGACCGTACTTATTAAATATACCTACCCATGTTTTGAGTTTGATTAAATATTTTAATAGTTTGAATTCGTCAATATTAAAAAAGTTTGATTAAACTTGAAAATCGTGATTTAGGACCCATCACTATAATTAAAATAAAGTATTATTTTAAATTGTAAAAATGTTTTATAAGTACTTTGTATTTTTTAGTGGTTTTCTGGGTTTGGTGAAATAAGATTCCTTAACGCCTAATAAGCAAGGCTGGCAAATTAATGAATATTTTAACTCATTAAGTTAAGTTAGTCTAAAAAATTCAAGTTAAGTTAGGTTAAAAGTAATTATAATTAATATTATATTTCTTTTTAACTTTATAAGTTATTGAAATCTACTAGGAATAAAAAAAATTAGAAAACACCACTCAGGTAATAAAATAGGTATATTTATGTTAATATTAATATCAAACAAATAGTACCCACCACGTCAATATATTTTTACATTGGATGGATAAACACAATTAATAAAATATAGATTAACACGAAAATATCGACATTTTAGACGCGAAAACTAAACTGGCCAGTGTCACACAAGCGAATCAAACTAAAATTTACTATCATCAATCTCATACCCTCTAGTACTCATTATAAAGTTAGTTTATCATGATTGGCATTTTTCTAAAATAACAATATTAAATGATATCTAAATATTACAAGAAAAAATGCATAGCCACGAACTACAATGATACTATAGTTTTCTTATAATCCTATTCATATCAGTGGTGGCTTTAGCATTTAACTTTGGAGGGGGTCAAAATTAAGTTAATAATCTTTTTTTTTCAGTTATTAGGTTATTAGATGTCATAGATCACTATAAGAGGACCTTGTCAAAAAAACACTATTTATATATTTATTTATAACGTCTTTTAAGAAAATTTGCCTCCTCCCCCCTAAAGCCGCCACTGATTCATATAAAGTATAAGAAATAATTATTTAAATAGAAAAATAAGTAAAATTGTATATACTAAAATGTAAAAACCTCATTTAGAAAATGTGCATTGTTCATTGGACAAAAATCAACTTCATTTACATACTTATGTATAAATTTAACTTATTGAGTTTTCAAAAAAGCAACTTATTAAGTTAAAAACTAATTTAAAAAAATAAGTAACCCGTTAAGTAACTTATTGAAAATTAACTTTACTTTTTGACCTAAATATAACTTTTAATTCGTTAATGCTCAGTATTTTTAATAGGTATATTATTATTAATGATATTTTCAGTAACCTTATTATTTACTTTTTGTTAAAATACATAATACTTTCTGTTATATACCGATACACATATATATATATATATATACATATGTAATATATTTTTCATTGACATCTTGACTTTTAGTATGTACATACCTAAAATAAATATTCAAAGTAATAAAAGGTAACATAGGTACATGGTTTTTTCTATGAAATATTTTAGCAAAAATAATACATGTGGCCGATTAAAACAATTGGACAAAAATAATTCTCGATAGTTACGTAGGTATTTGATAAACCGTCATTGAGTTGTAATTTATATAAAGGCTCCATCGAAATTGCGTAACTATGGTTTTTTTTTTTTTATTATTATCATTATTAAACCGAACCAATTCATTTTATTTTTTTTCTGTGGGATTTCGGGAAGATAAGAATCCATAATGATATGCAGAAAACTCGACTATAAGGACGGAGAGGGAGTTAGTGGTCGGAAATAATATGGAAATTGGTCTGTGAAGTGTACTTAAATGTCGACGTCTGACAAGGGAAAGGTATACGCGTATATACGTATATATACAATCAGTATATCGCTCTAACGTGTTTTAAGAGCTAACCAAATCCTGCAAAGAAATGGAAAACATTTTGAGCTTGGTGTATTATATTGTATAGGTACCTGTATATATTTATACCTAAGCGCATTATTTCATCCATTACAATATATTATGGCCGAAAAGTGGCCTAAAACTAGTTCAAAAATTTAAGTTAAGCTAACGAATTAATTTATGTTTAACATTTTACTCAACTAGTTAATTAATTTGTATTTTTTTCATAAACTAATAATTACCTTAACTAGTATAAATTCTCAAATTCTCGTTGCCTTAACTTAACATTTAATCGTTCATTTTTATAATCATTCTGTGAAGTTAAGACGTAAACGATATTATTTTTAAAATACGTTACGAATGGTTACCAAATAATTATAGGTATCTATAATACTCGAAAAAAAAAATTATTGGAATAATTAGACATTTTTTTGAAAAATGAACTTCATAATGAATTTTAACGAAATAAGTGTATTTAAAAAAAAAAGTACTAGCTTGTGAACTTAGTTCAATTAAATTATGTTGAACTACTTTATGAGCTAGTTCATATTTTAAATGAACTTTCTAAGGTCTGATATAGCGTTATCCTGAGGATAATTTTATTCGGCCAAATATATCGGAATAAAATTCTTATTCCTTGGATTAATCATTTTAGGAATATAATGAATGATAGTTCTCTTTATGTCGTGTATTAATTTTTCTTTTGTATAATAAATACCTAGTTATATATTACATCATTATATATTATCACTATATTATATAATTATATATATAATACCTATCATTAAATTATGCTAGGTATAATAATTAATATAAATTATTTTTTTTAACTTTTTTATTTAATCTAATCATTATAAAACGGAAAAAGAAGTCTGGCTCAAAATTGTCGAGGTTCACAGTATATTATAGTCTATAGCAAAATGTGCATGCTAATATGAATCAGTATAAAACTGTTTAATTTATTAAAGTAATTGCACCAAATTTTATAAACGTTAGACCCTTGTGCTAGTACAGTATAAATTACGATTTCTTCATCTCAAATCCAAATACCAAAAAAAAATATACTGTCCCACAACGTGTGTTCTAACGATTTTTATGAGCTTGTTTAAGAACGACCTTGATGAAGACACTTTTCAGTTTTTACTCCAATATTCACGGCAGATGAAATGGTTTCCGATGTAACTGATACATTTGATATTTTGACAACTCTGAACATCAAATATGAATCTATATATCTCTGCTATACATTTACGACAATCGCTAATCTGATTGAAAATACGACATGCCGGTAGTAGGGACGTACCGTGGCTTATTAAAATTTACATGGTAGAAAAGAAAAAAATATACATAAAAACGTAAATGACTGTTTATTAAAATCACAGTTTAAGACAGTGCGATTCGATATCATAATTCATATCTTTTTTTAATTTTTTGATTAATACCAAACTATTATAATAGGACAATAGTTATGTAAATAGGTATTTATAATATATATCTATGGTGACCAAATGCACTTTTATTGGTAAGACAGTACTCGTTTTTGTTGTACTGTCCAAGTACCCTTCACAATAGTTGGTACATAAAAGTTTACTCTTTTTTCGAAAATATCACCAAATAATACATATATTTTATTATTTTTCATTTTATTAATTAAGTATTAATACAGTTTATGGTTCGACCTAATGCATCATTATAGTATAATATAATGTTTTGCTACTTTATAGTATAAACCACGATATAATAGATAATAATACAATAATATAACATTATTATGTACTGTAGTAAATGTATTTATTCTCAGTGTATATATTTTCAGAGTATTTTCATCATAATGACACCAACGGTGTATTTTACCTGTGTCCATGGGTGATGGGAGAGGGGCGAAACTGATATTTTATATATATTAAATATACGAGATATTATATTTTCTTCTATGCAGAAACAAAATTGTTTTATGGTTAATTACATACTTTACGAGTGATGGAGGGGGGCGAATACTCCCATCACCACTATACGCACTTGAAAGACAATAATTTGACCTTGTAATGAAATTATTTCAAACATTTAGTTTTTTCTACGGGATAGAAATAGAAATAACAGAGTAATCATGTAAAAAAAAATTTTATTGATAAAGACCGTCTACATATGGGCTATGAAAAACATTGTAGGTAACATTGAGCGATCCCTGTAGGGAGAGTATTGTTTATTTTAATGAAAGATGTTTTTGAAAATCTACTTTTTTTTTCGGGAGGGGGGGGGAGGAGGATTTTTGTATTGTCTGGTCACCATAAAATATATACCATTACGTTTTATACTTTGAACGGAGTGCGGTGTAATTTTAATCCTAGACTAACACTGTTCTCTGGATAATACTCGATATGTTGTAAAAAATAGTACCGACGCGTGAAATAAAATATATAAACAAAAAACGACAAAAAAAAAATCTCAAAAAACATAATATTACAATATGTAACTATATGCGTACATCGTGTTATACACGTGTGTACAGCGGGCATACCTATACCTATACACGTAGTGTCACGTGTGTGTTTTAGAATATCCGCGGAGGCTCGACGGTCGTTTTTATATTTTGAAGTATGGTATTATTTTTTTTTTTTTTATTGCACAAACGAAATGGCGGAATATACAAAAATATGTATATTATAATGCATACATAACCTATCCGACTACATCGCACCGTGTACGAGTATGTTATATATATATAAATATATATCTACGTGCATATTTCATGCGTAAGTTGGCATATATGCCCGGTAATATTTCCGCTGAGCAATTCGTGACAGGTTCATTTAACAGGTGCACAGGATATACATTATTTTACCCTGTGCGTGCGTTTAAACGCGACCAGAATCCCACGAGCTAATAACATTTACACGACGTGTTTTGTACACCCCAAATTGCCATCACAGTATGCGATGTGTATGATGTACGTATACGCCGTCTACATATTATTATATTCCACAGTTATCGATGATGATTGATTCGCTTTTTAAGTTCGTATGCACGTATATAATATATATAATATTATTTAAGGATAAAAGACATAATAATAACCCCCATCTCCCTCACCACCACCACCCCAACCCCGAATTCCCGGCCAACCCCATAAATATTGCTAAAAGACCTGTGGGACACGACGCACGTAAAAAAGTGTATAATAATATAATATATATATATAGCAGCTATATTATGTGCGGGGTGATATTATTTTAAAATTTATGACAGACCGTCTTGTACGTAATGAAAAGGACTGTCAAAACATCCGAACTATTATGTATACAGTAGCGTGACGAATTTAAAAAAAAAAAAAAAAAAAAATGAAAAATTTTAAAACCAATAGTTTCGTTTTTCTATTTCCGCAAAATGGTGGCACTACTACAACATATAATATTATAATATAAAAATATAATGAAGTTTTTTTTTTTTTAAAAAAAACACGTTCGACGGTGTTTTATTGCTGGTATATATCCAGATAACAATATTGGAACATATAAATGTTGTGCAAATATGTTTTTAACCTGTTTTAAACCATATTTAAAAAAAAAAAAACATATTTTATAAACAAATAAATATTATAAATTTAATATTTCGGGGGTGTGTGAAAAATATTATGTTTAAAACAATATTTAACAAAAACATATTTTGGGTATATTTTCAAATTGATTTTTTACATTGTGAAACACGTGCATTTAAATATTTCAAACGTTTTTTATTCATATTTAAGACAATATAAAAAAAAAATTTATTTGGTAATATATAATATATATATATTAATATTGGTGAAATATATTTCTTGAACGACATTATGAAAATAATTGTATTGAAATGTGCTAATTATAGATTATACGTGTTTTATTCATGTCTTAAACAATATATAAAAGTACATTTGAACGTAGTGTGAAATTCGTAATGGATTGGGAGTTGAATAAAAATTTAAATCCACCTCCTCAATTTCCTTCTCTTATGGTTTAATTTCAAAATTTTTTTTATTAGTGAGCAATGACCAACAATGTCATTGAAATAATATTCTCTAAAAAAATTCAGTTTTCTACAACTATTATGTAGTTTGAACTAGGTATTGATTACAAATTTAAACTCACTTCCACACTTTTGCTCCTTTAAAGGTAGAATTCCGAAAATGTCTTTCTAATAGTGGACGTCTATGTCATTACTCAATACTCATTAAAGGAATATTCTCTAGAAATTTCAGATTTCTATCAGAAATCTAGTATGGGCGTTAATGATTTTAAATGTATTATTTGGTCAAAATATCCCAGTGGTTATGTACGTGAAATTCGTATTAACTTTTATGTGTGATAAGGAAGCCGAGTTATTAATGTATGTCTGTGATATTCTGGGATAGCGAACTCGATTTCAGATGACGAGGTGGAAATTTCTCTTTCGAATTTCCATTGCCTACCGCCATTATGGCAGAAAAAGTTGTATAATACTAAAAGAGGTCCGACATACCATTCTGTATGTTTTTTCTCCTTTCCCCCCTTTTTTTTGTGTAATTCAATGTTGTTATTATATATTTTCACAATTGTCCATGAAAGTTTGATACAATATGAAATCGACCATTTTGTCTCAATTCTATATTCCTCTACCATGGATATATTGTCGAAATGTTTGGAAAATATTACCAATATAATATATTGTAGCCATATTTTTATACAATATTGTAATGACATGTCTGAAATGTATAATTGCTGTCTGGGTGCAGTTTCATAGCGCGAAAAAGATTATAATATGATTATGAACCCTACAGCAATAATAATCGCGATACAATATTGTTCGGATTATTTTCTCTATAGGTATACGCAGATTGATTTTTTTTTTTTTTTTTATAAAACAAATTAAATTATACGATAAACACAATTATTAAAATCGAATGCATTTTAGATTAATTTGTTGTTTTCAATACCCTATTCTGTATTATTGGCATTTTTTTTTTTCATTATCTATAAGAGATCGTCTCATATAATATTAAATAATTCTTCGAAACCAATATCAAATCCCAATATAGATTGATGCATATTTTAATGAAATTAAAAATTAAATTCGAAAACGTCCTCTTCGGGGAACATTCTTAAACACGCAAATATAACAATAATATTAATATACAAGTATATGATAAGGTCAAATATGTCATAATATATACGCTATATAATGGCTATAAGATAATGAACTTATTTCGTTATTACATTTTAAGTTTTAATAAGGAAGATTTTTTTTTCTTAGTAAGTCATTTTTTCACATTATTATAATAAACTCACGAGAATATTTACTACACAGTCTCATCAATAATATTTCGTAAAAATTGTTTACTTTATATAGTATCAGTGTACATTAATACTTGATGATAAGCAGGACTATAGACTAATATATAGTCTGATTCAAATGAGACGACTTGCGCGCGAAAGACCAAATTACGTTCGTGTCGGATATAATATAAAATCGGCGGCGACCGGTTTCCACCCTGCTACCTTGCCATAGTCAAATCACGTTACGTCGGCATACAGAGCGCCAATGACTACTGTCACACACGTATACGTGGTTAACTCAAGTTACTATAAAGGCGATATTTCACGCTCTCCGTGTATCTGCCGTTCATACAATATAGCTCTCTGATTGGTTGAACCACTCGGTAACTTGTGGTATACCATTATGGTTAACCGTGTCTACCGATATATAAACTTGGATACCACATAGTTGAACAATTCTCAACTTTTGTCCCGTGTGGTTATCGGGTTATGTTATCAGTTATCAAAAAGTCCAATTATTATGATAAGAATTTTTGTTATCTATATCAGAATCCTATTATATAATATAGTGAGCACAATGCACGTGAAATTTAATTTTATATAAAACCAAACATTTGAAATTTTTGGAAACGGAGAATATAAATTATACAGGTTGTCCAATTTATAAAAACGTTAGGTTGGTGTTTAACTGAAATGGTTAATAAACTACGGTTGCTATGTATATGTCTACGGTTGCTGGTATCTTGTAATGATATGATACATATATGATATGCACGGACTGTACACGGTACACGGTACACGGTGAGAGTAGAATACCGCCTTAACGCAATTACTTTTTTGAGCAACTCAGTAGTAATTACGTTACATATATTTTATTCCAAGTAACGCAAATGTAATCCAATTACTATTTAAATGTAATTTGCTTGATAAGTGATGCGATATTTTTGAAGTTACAAATTATTTATAATATTATTATAAATTAAATATGACCAAGAAAGTAATTTGTATAAAGGATTTGTGAGCGTGGAATGATTACGAATCGCTCAGATTTACATCATAAATTTACGACAAAAAGATTGCACCATAATGATAGTACTCACTACTCACGCATGCGCAGTATGTCCACGGTTCTGCTCTGTACTTACTATTTAGAGGTATAGTATTATACTATTCAATTTTGTTTGAAGAAAGTAACTTCGTTACTTCTGAAGTAATTCAGTAAATTAACTTGATAAAAATATTTTAAGATAACTTGAAAGTTTATTTTTATTTAACGTAACTTGTAATGTATTAAATTACTTTTTAAAATTAACTTACCCAATACTGCGTATATGGTATACCGCATTATTTTAGGTAACGCTGTATAATTCAAACTTGCGCGTGGCGGATGAACTTCCGTCAACCGCCGGGGATCTTTCTTAACGTGCACGGACTATATGAGCTACGTCCACTATGCGTAACTACAAGTCATCTCATTGAAATCAGACTATTTCAAGTTAGATTTTTATCATCCGTGACTTAGAGGTTGTTTCTATGTGCAGTGTATTTTTATGCGTATGTGAAATTATGTTTTTGGCTAGATCAAATTTTGTTTTATATTTTTTCCTTATTCAAGTATCAGACTTTGTTCATGTATATGTGTGCAAACGTTTTTCTTTACCTACATAAACATCCATTTCTGCCTATGATTAGTTAGTTTTTCAATGTTTAACCTTTGGGTGGAAATTTAATTTTTATTACGGTTAGAGCAATCCCAAATTGTTTTATTATTTATTTAGGGGCCGGCGAATGTTCATTATTTTTGCTTTTTTTAGAACGTCTTAAGAGATGCTTTCCTGGCTAAAAATGTGATTCAATAATATACGAATAAAGATAACTAATTTTTATTTTTTATTTTTTTTTAGAATTTTTTGAATTTTTAAATTTTTTTAATGCATTTTTTGACGTTTTAATGTTATTTTTAACTATTTTATAATTGCCAGTGATGAGTTTTCTATTATTATTATTATTATTGTTTTTTTTTTTAAATTATTTTTCGTAATATGTATTTTTTTACTTACAATTTAACATTTGTTTATATATAATAGTTTTAAAAATGTACATTACATTATTACACCGTAAGAAATTTCAGAAAACTGCAAATAATTAATAAGAAAAAAAAAATACGTCTTATAAATATAGTACATATTATAATATATCCTATTATGTATTATAAATAATACATATATCTATTAAAATATACAATTCAAGTAATTTAAACTATTTTAAAGGTATTTTTATATTGTTTAGGTCATAAATGTATTTTTTAAGGCATTTCAAAATTTATATTTTTTAGATTTTGAGCGAAGGGAGCTATTTATTGGTTTTACAGTGATGTTAATTATTTTTGCTCCCTGTGAACAACTTTTTTTTTGTTTAACTTGTAATTTTTTTCAATCAACAAATGTCGATATATCATCGTAGGTACATCTGAATATAAATGATTTTTCTCGGTTATTTTTGTTTAAATTTCGAAATAGAATGCACTTGTTTTTTGTTTTATTTTTTTTTTTATCGTTTACAAAATATTAACCTGAACTCACATACCTTTACGGAATATAATTTATTACATGTAGTACAGGGGGTAGGTACACCACACTGGAATGGTTGCAGAAAATATATCAATCGTATTATATGCTCTGTAAAAGTGTATCCGGCAATAAATGTATAAACCAACCCGGCATAATAAAACCGTAATGCAATAAGAGATACCATTAGATTAGATTGGTATCTAATAAAACCATGTACCTATACACGAATACACAATGCAGGGAGATTTTTGCCCGGCCAACATTTTGCACTCAGCATGAAAATATAATGTCTATACGACTATGGACTATGGACAAAACATGCAGTACACCATTTAAACATATTACTCCGATAACGCAATATTATCTTGAAAGCATAGCGATATATTCTTACAATTATATTATATATAGTTTCAAATCGATACCATTTATATAGATATCTTATGAAAATCGCCAATATACTGCGATATTATTATTGTGATGCGTGAAAAGTACAGTTGGTGGTGGATCCTGTAGCCGAGAAAGAAACGTGGAGTCACGTGACACTTGCGTTGAATTCGTTTGTCAGTATTGAAGTAACCAAACCAAAACTAGCTCATAGACTAATATTACTTATTGAATTATTATGAACATAACCTACAAATTATTAGCTTGCGTATATAATATTGACGATAAATGTAGGTTTATATATATATACGATCCCTTGTCAAGATTTTATAGGCCCTCCGTCTACTGTAGTAGTGTACGAGTATAACTACCTGTAGAATGTGGACACTTACCTAAATAAACGTATTAATATTGTAAATACTAAACATATAAAAGTGCACAGAACACGTACATTAATGAAAATACATATTCAGAAGTTTGAAAATGTATTTATTGATGACATTATATTAATAATTTCAAACGACCAATCTGTAAAAATAATAACTAGTTTTTGTTAGTACCTACTTTTATTTCAGAAATAACACAAAAAAAAAAATAATAAACTAATTAAAAAGAAATAATTCATTTTAATGATGTATTTAAAATAAAAAATAATAACAATAAAAAAAGCAACAAAAATACAGTGAATGAAAATATTGTAATCTCGTCATTCGTCATGAGCCCCCTGCAATATATTTGATCGTCACCCCATTATATTATATTACGTTTCATATACCTACTGTACTTTTACAACTTTAATTAATAAGTATTAATTTAAAAAAAAAATATGTTATTAATTTATTATTGAAAACAAAAAAAAATCATATTTTAAATAATTTTTTATATTTTAATAAATATAAAAAAAACTCGTGTACAAATGAATATAATAATATAATATAATATAACTATTTATGAAATATAATATAATACTAATGTATTTTCTAGTTTTATAACTATAACATTATAATTATATAATAAGGTTTTTAAGACTTAAAGATTGTAAAAATATAAGTGAAAAAATTTAATTGCATATTAGGCTAATATTTAGGTGTTTAAAAACATTTTAAATAAAACATTATTTTCTAATTTCGTCCTGGCCAATTAGGACACTATAATATAATATAGTATAATTTGAAAATTAAAATTAATATTTTTATTTTAAATGTTCGTATAAATTAATATGTCAAACATTTTCATTCAATAAAGACCTGATTAATTGTTTAAAAAAATGTGTTTTAAATAAGTGTTGGTGTTTAACTAGTTATCATGGTTAACCAAATATATCAATTTGAACAAGAAAATTAGAAAAAAGGCATCAGATGATCATGAAAATGACTTTTTTAAGTTAAAGAACAAATATGTAGTTGATTAACCATGATGAATGTTTAAACTCCGACACTCTATGATTCTTTTTAACAATTAACCAGTTCTTAATCACCTGTTATAGAGGTTTATATGTAGATAGGAAAGATCGATGTGTCCATTGTAGAGTTGTGTCAAATATGTAATATTGACGTACGAGTATTTCCTGTGTTCGAAGTCTCTGTCAACATTTATGATCCATCAAGTATTGGCTCTACCCACTCTAACCCTTCATACAGCATGTGTTGCGATATTTATACATATCTAGAAGCAAACGCACATAAAAGTAGAAGAAGTATAGGAACAGCAGATATTACCGCAGAAACAGAAATAACCGCCTGAGCAGAAATAACTGCAGGACCAGAAACAATAGTAAACATATAAATGTATGTGAGCAAATAATATATTGAAACCTAAAAGTATACATTTTTTGAGAGTAAATACATACGTTGAAATAAAAATTTATGGGAGCAATGAATTATCTATGGATGTACGATATATAATTGTCTATGAATTATGATATACAATTGTAAGTCATCGATTTGAGAAAACATGGTCTAAAGTTACTTACTATTTTCCTTGAAAGTAATGTTAGAAATATATAAATGCAGTAAGTAAAAAAAAAAAAAATATATAATATTAAGGGAGGTATTGAGGGACAAGTAAAGAGGGAAGGTATATAGTTCGTGTTAAGTTACAGTGGCAGCGTTGAGTATCTTTGTGTAAATACAATTAATTTAGATCTGTGCATTCAACTATCGCAAAATTAGTAACCTATGGGCAACGCATCATTGATTCAATGTCTTCCGGTCACCAGATTGATGCTGTCTATACAAATTTATCACTTTTGACACCGTAAATCATAACATTACATACATTATATTACATACATACATTTCTGATCGTAATTAACTTTTCAAGTATACAAATTATTTCTCTGATGTTTATGAGGTACCTTCAGATGTTCCACAGGACTCTCACTTAGCACCAATATTATCTCTCGTCTATATAAATGATGTACCCATCACATGATTTTAAAATATATTTATTTATAAAATCAACTAATGATGCTAAAACATTTCAATTGGATTTAGATTTATTATCAAAATGATATTCTCGTAATAGTCTGTCCTTAAATATTATAAAATGTAAACAAATTTCCATTATTCGTTCACAAAGATATATATCATTCAATTATATAATATAAAAGACAATCCGCTCGATATTGTAGACCATTTTAAAGACATTGGTGTTATCTTTTACATTAATATTCGTATTTGAGTCATGTAAATTTGTTAAATATTGACCCTTTAATTTCTGTTTATCATATCATGTTTAAAAACTATGTCAATAATATAAAATTAATTTAAGCTACTCTTATGTATATATAATTTCTCATTAAACATGTTATTATAACTTGTATATGTGCATATTCTTGTAGAATTTATGAATATCTTTATTTGTTCTATTTATATTCACAAACGAAAAGCATCAGGTATTTTGTATGTGAAAACATCTCTATTAGGCTAAAATGTAAAATTTATAAGATAGTGGTGAGACCGCAATGATGTATGGAACAATATTTTGTGCAGAAGATAGGAAGATAGAACAGAGTTTGAGTTTAGCAGAGATGAGAGTGTTAAGGTGGATGAGTGGAGTGACTAGAGAGGACAAAATAAGAAATGAGTAAACAAGACGTAGTATAGGAGTAGCTATTCAATAGTTGACGAAATGAGGGAGAATAGATTAAAATTGCTCGAGCATATATTAAGGATTCGAGAAACTGAGGAAGTAAGATCGGTAAAGGAAATGTATATTGATAGAAAGGGGAGTAGAGGTAAGCTAGAAAAGATGCAGGCAAGATGTATATGATGGCGAGTAATATGAGGAAGGTAAGTAAAGACGATGTGACCCAATTAGTTGGAAGAGAAGGCGAAGGAGAAGAAGAAGATATTCACAAATTACTATGTAGATATCAAATAAAATAAAATAACGGATAAGTAATTACACAGGAAAGGCTTACTACTTACGTGATTTTATATTTTTAATTTTTAAATTGTTTTAACATAATTTATATAATTTATGTTATAATGTATTTTATATTTGTACGTAATTTTACATACTGAGCGTAGCGAGAAGTGTACTTGTGGCAAAACAATTAACTATAAAATGTTTACTAAATAGTATAGATACTATAGGTAGCACTGTAATATGAGTATATATCCGTATATTGATGTATATAATACCAATTTAAAATGATTTTTTGACTTCATTTTTAGTAACATACACAACATTTTTAATTTGGATTTTTTTATAAACAAACGTATAGAAATTTTTTGGGGTATAAACAATTTTGGTGGAAGAGAGTTTTCTGATATAGAAAATGTATTCTAATTGATAGTTTTTAGTTTAAAGCGGACATTTTGCGATTATCACAATGGTTTTCTAAAGTCTAAAGAAATACTACCAAAAATAATGAAAATTTTTATAAATCAGAAAATAATAAACCTATTATATACGAGTACATATACTGAACTTCGTTCAGAATCCTTTTTTAAAAACAATATGATTTATCTTTGCTTTCAATAGTCCTTCAAAGTGACATCCACTGCCTGCATCAGGATATCTTTTTTTTCAATTTTCTTCTATGAATAATATAATTCACAGTAGAACATTTTTATAACTTTATTTTGCTAACCAATAATATACACATTCCTATAATACAATAAGAGATTCAAAACTACTTTAATATACTAATCTCTAGAGTTTAGGTTATAAATGTATTTATTTTTTTTTAATGGATATTTTGGTATATTTCCAAGTGATGAACGTCCTATCTCTATTTTAGTGATAATTGATAACGTACGACTATACAACTTGCAGTTCTCTAAAAAATGTAAACATAATGTATCCAATGCTGGGAAAGTTAATAATTTTTTTTAACTAGGTTAAATTAAGTTAATAGAAAAAAATAGTAAAAGTTTAAAGTTAATAGTTATTTTTTTTCTTAACGACTAAGTTAAGTTAAAAGTTGAATTAAGATAAAAAAATTTATTAACTTAAGTTATGTTAAATTTTTTTATATGAGTCAATATAACATTTAAGATATACAGGTATAATTGAAGTACTTATCTATTTTTTTTTTTTATACCTACTATTATTTTAAACTTTAAGCATTTTAAAATTTTTAATAATCATTAACATAATATAATTGAAAATATTACAATTTATTTATAATAATAATTAAAATTAATAACAAATAGGTTCATAAAAATGTTTAATTAGTAGGTACCTTCACTTTTCTTCGAAATTCCAACAAATAAAAATATCTCTTTGCAAATTACCTACCTAAATATTGTTTATTGGTGGAAATCTAATACATTCTTAAATTTATATTATGAAGAAATTAATGTATAAATTGTAATATACAATTATTCTTATTTTATTTATATTTTCCGAAAATAAATAATTCTTATAATATAAAAATAATTAGAAATGACAAAAACAACCTTATTTTTGACAATAAACACAATATGAAATCAAAATATATCAATTATTTCTAAATTAACTTAATTGAGTTCTAATTAAAAGTAACTCGTTAATAAAAAGTTAATATAGCCAAATATAGGTTAAGTTAATAAGTTAAGTTATCACAAAATGAAATATTAAAAGTTAACTTCAAAGTTAAAATTAACTTAACTTTTAACTTAACTATTAACTTATTAACTCGTTTATGCCCAGCATTGAATATATATATATATATGTACATTGTTAAATAATCTATATTGTTTCGATATAATGAACGATATAGTAAGTATGATAAAATTTGTACTTTAATAACGTATACAAAATTTAACCAAATATAATATTATTATATTGTTTTACTGTAGTTATGTTTTATTTTTATTAAACTGCAAGCTAAACAAAAACCAAAAAATGATTACGTCTATCTATAAAGTAGGTATATATTATATATATATATAAGAGTATTATAATATTTTATTTTAAGACTATACACTGTGTAGCGCAAAAGTCTGAACTTTATTTGCACGCCAGAAGACTGTATAATATTGTATGCGAAATATTTTTTTTATACTTTGGCCATTTTGACTACAAAAATCGTATCCAATATATATATACATATATTTTTGTATATTAAATATGAAAATGTGGTACATATCGAATGCGAACGAGTTAAAATATGTAGGCGATACGCGAGTGAATAAACACGCGTTTTCGGGTATACCTTTTACTATATATGTACGGAGTAGTGTACGCAGGGATGAAAATAAAAGCGTAAGCCACAAAATGTCTTTGAAAACACGACACATTTTTTGTGTAACATATTTAAAAAATTGTGTGTATATAACCATTGCAAATGCGTGCGAACAGATTTCGTTTGAAAATTCTCGTCTTGTTCTCGAAAATCAAATATTTGTAAGAAAATAAAACGAACTCATAATACGATTTGGTTCAGCGTCTTATATTTTAAGTCTATTAAGAATTCCGTGTCGGTCTTTTTTATTTACATTTTGCAAAATCATAATATAAAGAGACAAATTATATGAAAATATTGCGGTGTTATCATTGTTTGCGCTAAAAAAAGGTATAGTCATAGGTATATAGGTTTAGTCATCTTATTAACACCTGGGCAAAATATAATAAATAATTAATCTAACAAACAGTTTATACAACTCATCCATTATATTCCCGGTTTGAAACTGAATTGTTTTCATTTCGATTATACATAGATACCATATATATAAGCTAAAGGGTACATGCCAAATTTTAATTTTCTCGATTTCGAGTACCTATAGGTTTTCAGGAAATTATGGTTTTGATTTCAATATGATGGACTATAGCCGCGGGTTTTAATTTATTTCAGTAGAAGTTTTAATTTTGAATTTCGATTTTTTTTTTCTGATTTTGTTTTGACTTTTAATTGTTTTAAATACTTATCTTTTTTAATTTGTTGACATTTTGATGTTGAATATTATTATACTGATTTTGGGTATCCAATGTGATTAGATTAAATATTATAAGTATTTAATATAAATGTAGAAACTAGTTAAAATTCTGATTATACACCAGAAATAACACTGACTTTTGGCTATTGGTCCAATTCGATCAAATTTTTATCAAAAAAATGTAATCCATCACAAGGATATAAAGCCGACCTTGGTTTAAAACGAATTTAATTTTTAAATAAGTAAATTACTCTTGTTCATACGCGTTTCAAATTCACACGAGAGCCATCTTTTCGATCAACTTACAATAATATGGAATAGAAAAATTTTCACTCCAAATATATTATTCATAACACAATTTCGAGAGACAACAATAAAATTATGTAATACTTGGTCGCTGTTCCTAAAAAAAAATTGATCGAATTCTTTATTTCATTAAAAAATAATCCGTTCTTAAATAAATTAAGTTTGGAAATCAAATGCTATACATATAAATTATAAAATCAAACATTCGGATAAATCCATTTTTTATCATCTGCAGGATAAGGGGAACATGCAGTATATATCTTGCATATAGTGAGTTATATATTCGTAACATTAACGTTAGGTAATATTTAATTTTATAAATAAAGTGATCAATAAAACTAACTTTTATTTTATTTTAATATTTTTCAGAAGTCCATAATTGTATCTAATCACCTATTAGATTTTATTAAATACCAAGTCCAAATTTCTTTATAAGAATTATTTTTTGAGAACACACAATATATTAAAACAATTATTGATTCCTTATATTAAATATTATAAATATTTAAAAAATCCTTATTTCTTAAAAAATTTTTATCGCATGTAGGTGTAATTTAAATCATGTTTAATTCGTAGTCTAACAATCACATTATTAAATGATATATCATAATATTAAAAAACAAATTCTTATTTTTCAAAATCAAAATAATGTATTAATTTCTATTATTCTATTTTCTTACCTTTATGAGTAAATTTAAAACATTTTCCTATTTAAAAATAATATTTATGATTGAGATTTAAAAAAATAAAAATCAAAAATTATTATGAAACAAAATACATGAAAAATGTAAAATCCAAATCTTACTATTTTATATTTTCTAAATTTAAGACCTAAATTCCAAAGCTTCATGATATCATTCAGAAAGCACATATCTGTACATAAAGTATATGTAGATTTAATACGATATTTTAAACATATTTCTTCAAAACGACACAACAATTTAGATTAATATATATTAATATAATAACTAACCGCGGTATCTTGTAAATTGTAATTTGTAATATAATTTATAATTTGTCCTGTATTACTACCACTTTTTATTGTTATGTTATAACAATTCATGTTCAAAATCACGTTAACTCAAAATGAACTAAATGGAATTTTAAAATAGTTTTAGAGTTATAATACCTACCTGTAAATGAATAGACTAGGTACATGATTTAAGAACGATATCGTTAGGAGTTTTATGCTACTTTCGTGTTTACGAAAAAAAAAAAAAAAAAAAAAAAAAATATATTTTTTTTTTTAAATATTTAAACAGCATTATCTTTTTTCCTAGTTAATAATTTCCATTAGATCGTATCGAACATAATGTCATTTATCTAATATATAATAGGCGTTTGAACTCTAAAACCACTTTAAAAGGACTTTTCGTTTGTTTATCGTGACCCATATCCATATAATTTTTTATTGCTGTTGTTATAATGCATCAACATTTAATACATCTACCTATTCATAAAATTTTATTGAAAATATTATACTCTCGAATTTCTTATTTTTATCAACTTTAGAATATCATAGAAATACGAAACAAAAAATAAGTGATAAAGATCAAAATTATCTAGCATAGTAGGTATATAATATACATATAAAATTATATACATAGTCCTGATACCTACTAATGTAAATTGAAAATTATTAAATCTAATTTAAAAAAAAAACATGAACATATCAAAAAACGACTACGGAATACGTATTGCCTAGGGGGCAAAAGATAATATTGCATTTTATCAATTCATAGACTTAGTTATATATTATATAATATTATCAATCTATGTATTTTGTGTCGTATTTCTAAGATAATTATTTTGTAATAAAAATGAGAAAAAAATTCTCATTTTAATAGTATTTATTTTTATAACCTATTATAGTATGAATTTTTTATTGGAAATAATATGTAGCGAATGTATAAAACTTATCAATGGTAGAAATATATGTTAACGCAAAACTCTCAACACAGGTTATTCGAGTGATTTTAGAATTAAAAAAAACATCTATTGTCAAATGTATATAGAGAAAGAACGATAATTTCTAATGATAATAATTTTTTTATTTTACTAGTTGAGAAATTGAAGTAATTGAAGTTTTAAAATAATTGACTTTTTAAAAGTACAATAACTACTATTGTATTATAATAATAAAACGGTTAAAAATAAACTCGAAATGAAGTTTACATCAAATTTTTGTCCTCTGTATATTTTACGAGAGGTGTTCAAACTCTAAAGTCACCTTATATGATGCGGTTTTAACACTTTCGGATAAATATATTTGTTGTTTTTTTTCGTAACAAATATCGTGATTACACACGCCGATAAATAAGTGACGCTGGGAGACAAGTAACGAGCGATTGTTTTTTTTTTTTTTTTATAATCGTTTTAATTTAAAAAAAAAAAGAGCACTTTGAAAGTGGCGCGGGGCAGGCGAATATAATATTAACATTGGCTTCGGCCAACCTATCCGTCCACGGCGAACGCCTAACAAAATATATTATATTAGGTATATATATATATATATGTATAATAATAGACGACAAATTATTATTTGTATTATTACATAAAAACGCTTTTACGGGTGCACCTCCGGGCCGCGCCGGATAATTACGGCCGGTATAGGGTTGACGGAAAAGCGGTGTGACGCATTGCCGGCGGCGGGATCGAGACGATAGGGTATGTACACGCGTGATAGGGAGGGATTGGGGGGGGGAAAGAGAATGGTGTGTAATTCCGTCGAAACGACAGAACGTACGGTCGGTCAGAGTGCGGACGGACAGCGGGTGGGTATGGGGGTGGAGGGGGGGATGGAGGGTGAGAAGTGGCGTGTTGCATGTTGTGTTATGGAAATAAATAGCTTTCAATCGACGAGCGGCGGCACAGTCCCGTGTCTACTGGTGGTAGCGACGACGACGTGTAGAGCGGTGGTGCGGCGTGCGTGCCGTATAATATGTATATATACACATTAGGGGTAGTTGGCGACCAAGATCGGCGCGGCGGCGGAATAGAGCGCAGGGGAAGTGTCCTCCTCTTCGCCGTAATAACACGACTTTGGCCGCCCCTATGCCATACCGCTCTAACGTGTATGTATACGTCCGTGCAGGGAGCGCGCGAGTGTGTGTACGCGAGCGCGCCGCGCGCGTGTGTTTGCGTGTGCGCGCGTACGGCGTACGGGGGCGCGCTCGCACAGATCGCGACCGTCCGCCCGCCCGCCGGCGCGGCCACTGCCGTGCACCACCACGCAACAGCGGGGCCGCAACAGGCGCCGCCGGTGGTGGCGCGCGGTGCGCGCGCACCCAATAATAATCACCCCCTTCGATAGGGTGACACCCCCGTGGCGCGCCGCGGGGCGGCGGGGTGCGACGGCGACCGCAGCGTCTGCAACGGCGGCGGTATAAGTGCCGGCCACCAAACATTTCCAAACGCACTCGCGTACCAAACACTTCGTCTAGTCGCTTCGGTGCTCCTCTTCGCGCTATCTCTTTTCTTTTTTTTCTTTTTTTTTCTTTTTTTTTTTTTTTTTTATAATACTGTCTTTATATCTGTCTGTCCGTCTGTCTGTCTGTCTTTCTACAATATATATATATATATATATACGTATATTATAACATTCTCGTGCTGTCCGTCTGTCTTGATCTGTCCCAATATATATATATTATAACTAATATTATATACACGGATAAAAATTTTAATTTTTAATTTTTAAAGTTTTTTTCTCCTTTTTACCTCCTCCTCCACCTCCACCTCCTCCTCCTCCTCTTCCTCGTCCTAATCCTCGTCCTCTGTTCCTCGTCACCAACCAATGTTACATTTACCCATCACGGAATTATATAATATTGTACCTCGAGAATAGACACACGACAGAAAATACGCGACGACGAAAACAGTATATTACATTCATAATATTATTATTATTATTATCAATAATATATAATATAGTTACGCCACCGAAAAAAAGCGATCGCGTACTCGTTTATATCGTGTGCTGTGCGCGTGTGTTATAACAATGTTATCAATATTGTAATATTATTATTGAAAAAAATAAAAATAAAACGAAAAATTCGAATATTATTTATTTATTATCGTTATTATCGTTGTTGTTGTTGTCGTCGTTATCGTGTAACCAATCGTCGCGTGACATCGTAATAATATCGGGCCAAAGGATCTCGGATGACGGTTGGCCATGCCCCGGTGCCTGATGCCCAAGAAGTGGAAGACCGCCGTGGCCAACGAGTGCTCGTGGGACTACGAAACCCGGCGGCCGTCCTCGCCGCCGCCGCCGCCATCGCCGCTGCAGCCGCAGCAACAACCGGTCAAAAACTGCACCGGTGGCCCGCAATGGGAACCGCCGGTCACCGTGCTCCTGCAGCACCACCATCACCACCAGCAGCACATCCATCAGCAGCAACACCATCACACGTGGGGACCGTCTAGCCCGCCGGCCGGAGCCACTGCGCCCAGTCCGCCGCCGTGTTGCACCGGCACCGCTTTCCATTATCTCACAGGTACGTTTTATAATAATACAACAAAATATAAACAACCTTATCATATTTTAATGGCAGGTGGTTATATGTTTAGGAAGAATGTATTATATTAATATCGTAAGTATAGAGGAGGCTACACCGATGATTTTCATCCATAGAAACGCATGTTTACGCAATAAATTGTTAAAACCGATTTTTAGAGAAATACCAATAATCAACTCGATAGAGGATACAATTCTGGAATGAATCTCATTTAGGGGTTTAATTTATTTATTATTTAAAAAAAAAAGTCATTAAAGCTTAAAAAGTATAAAAAAAATTATCTTTTATAACAATAACTTTATTTTAATTAAATTAAAAACCCCAAATAAGGTTCACTCCGAAATGTTATTCTTTATTCTGTGTTTTTACTCTAAATTTACTTTAAAAACCCATTTTAACACTTTTTCGTAAACTGAGTTTTTTTTTTATAAATATTGTGGTTACACGACAATAAAAAATTATAGACACGGGACCAACTTTAAATTACTTTTAAATTTCATTTAAATATTTTTTAATTGTCGTAATTTTATATTTCTAAAAAATTTTTTGTCCTATACCCTTAAAAAACGAGTGTGTAGCGTCCTCTTAATGCTGCTCGTCACTGACCAGGGATGTATATTGAATAAATCCCCCAGAAATTATAACTCCGTTATTGATCGTGTAAACATTAAAAAAAAAAAATTTAATTTTCCCGCATCCTTTTAGTTTTGACGACTCAATAATTATTTTGAATACTACATTTTTCATACATTTTATCGATATTTATAAATGCGCACGGGTTTTTTTAAACTAAAAAAGGAAATTTGACGGTCCATTTATAACCGATAGAAATCGAACACGTTTGATTGGAAAAAAGGCTTCTATCGAAATTCGAGATAATATATCAAAAATTCGGTTCGAACGTAGAAATTATTCGTATATTAACTTAAATTTTTTATGGTACTTACAAATTTTCCCCAAACACCCGAAAAAATGGCTGTCAAAAAAATTGAAAATATTTAAATATATATTTTAAAAGCAAAATAAAAATAGACCTATGTCAGTATCATTTTTTTTATGATTGTCTAATCACAATATTTATTTAAAAAAAAAATATGTTTACGCAATTACTCAAATGCCGTGTTAATTTAAAAGAACGTAAAAGTAAAAATAAAATTATACCGCCGTTCGAAACTATTATAAAAAACAGTTAAACTATGTTTTGTTGGAAGCCGATTTTCAAAAATCCTATAAACAAATTAAAAATATAGCATAAATATAGATAAGTGTATTTGGTAAATATTTAACTGTAAAATATAATAATTGAAACACTATTTTGAAAATCTAATTCCAAAAAAAATCATCGAAAAAGTTTTTATTTTTTTATGGGGTATAATTTATGTCCCGATGTTAATTTGTAGACTTAGTAGCATTTGTATTACGAACATTTATGAATGTAGCGTCCTCTTAACACGAAAAAAAAACATTTATTCGCATATTATTCGAAAAATATATGTACTTAGTGTCAAAACACGCGATGCACGGGTCATCCGCATTTTTAGAAATAATACGTCGACGACATTCTTGCTATAAATATATAAATACATTAATTTCGTCATCAAAGAAAATATATGCTTTTCAAAAACAGCTTTCTCGAAAATAATTTGTCAAATACCAACCGATATTAATTTTCATCGAAATATTATTCCAAACTTCCTATAAATACACAATATACCAAATATTGTTATAATATATTTATTTTATCATAATCTGCGGAAGTGGTTTTTGATTTTCTTCGGGGGGGGGGGGGATCTATTTATCAGCATATATATACATAATTAATTATAAAAAGGGCTTTTGGATTAAATTATTTATACTTTTTAATTTTTTTTTTTTTATAATTTCTTTATAATAGGTATACTCATTTTTCTGTAAAAATAATTATTTAAAATTATTATTATATAATATGATACTCAGTAGTATTACGTATTATATAAGTAGTTTTATTTTATATTATAGCAAATGAATATTTATTTTAATAATATTTTATTTATTTTAATTGTAATTAATTATAATATTTATAATTGAGTAAAATGATTTACTAAAAGTACATTGATAGTTATTATTATTAATAGAAATAGGTAAATATAATATAAATAATTGAACCTAAATAATTTATATTTTTCAAATCTGAGCATTAAATAAAAGTTAAATAATTTAATTTCAATAAACTGCATGTATTGTTACGGACTTTTTATATTAAACCACTTGTTATTTACCATTTATTTTTTAAGTTGCACGAGCTAATTTTCTCACTATAATCGTATTTATTTTATCAGATCTGCTGTAAAAAAAATATGTATGATTATATAATATTTCTATAAAAAAAATAGTCTCGTATACACTCTACGCACGAGTAAAAAGTTTTAAATTTGAAAGAATTTTTTCAAAATTCTCATTTTTATTATTTATTTGAACTACAAAATTTGAAAAGTTATACACAAACAAGTAGAATTTGATCATGTCTATATTTTTTTATAATATATTCGTTACAGGTATCTATTATAGTTTATTGCATAAATGTATTATCTATGCAACCCCTATTGCACATAAAATTCGATGTATTCTATGCACGAATCGAAACGGTAATAATATTACGCGACGGATACCACCGCCTTGCGTCAGACTAAACCGAAAAAAATGTTTTCCTAGTATTTTTATTCGATCAGAGTATATTATATTTTCGTGCTCAAGAACATAATTACATTTTCAAAATGTAAAATAATGTTTATAGGAAATTTTAGGTCCGGAAAATAAGGTTTAAAAAACGCGAAATAAAATATTCAAAATAAATATTGAAAATGGTTTTTAAACGTTAATTTTTCAGACGAAAAATGCCCATAAAACATTATTAAAACAATATTTCTGGAAATAAATCAAGATTACGTATTTTGGTTTTTTTTTTGTTTTTTTTTTTTTTTTTTTTTTTTGTGTGTGTGGTCTTTATGGTAAGACGCTACGAATTGATTTACAATTTTTATTCTTCATCCTAAAAGCTCTATTATTATCTCGTATTTTCATATTTTTTTTTTTTTTTTCTCTTTTCTCTCGTCGTATCGTGGTATAATATATTATTATAGCGGGATATATATCATATAGGTATCGTATAATAATATACGCGAATATATTTTACACATTATTGACAAACCGTTTAGGTTTACAGCGGGTCCCATTTGGCAACAATATAACGATGAAAATAAACCGAATCCGAGACCCTGGCGATATACGTGTACAGATATGAACCTATACGTACCTCCCACCGTTCATGTACGGCGAGAAGGATAACATGAGATATATGCGAGTGAGTCGATCCTTGGGCGGGACGGACTGATCGTAAAAACGGTTTTTGCACCTATATAAATCGTAAATCCGTTCCCCGAAATTTTTTTTTAAAATATTAACAATAATATTATAATGATGGATTGAAACCAATTCAGCCATATTTTAAACTTTAACCACGTATAATACCTAGGGTATTCGAAACAATATATGCATAGGTAATAAAGTTATTGCAGCGAAAATCATCTCAAAAATTATTTCGTTTTTCCTATACCTAATCATATGTATTTTTATATAATTCATATTAATTGAGTTTAATGGGTTTTATATACGATTTTAACTGCAGCACATTATCAAGTATTTCGAAGTTCGATTATACTGTACCTTATAGAAACTTTTGATTTATGAATTTTAGTGATTTTCGATGAAAAATTCTTTATCGATTAGAATAGTTTAGAAAAGTTTTCAAATACCACACTGTCGTTATATATCTATCGAAAATGCTGCATTTTAGACGGTTTATCTGCAGTGTTTTTTAAATCTCTTGCGTAGAGTATCATTTTTCGTCTATAGGTGTGTACCTACTATAAAATGTGTAATAATAATATGATTAAATACTAGACATAACTGTACGACAATATAATATATAGTCAGGGGCGGATTTATAATTTGGGGTAAAAATAACACAAAAAGCGTGTCAAAAACGAGAGAAAAAGACCCCCGAAAAAAATTCTAGGAAAATTTTCCATAATTTCTCAAATAATTTTTAGTAAAAGTATAAAGTTCCTATTAGAGTTGTTTTAAAAGTTTAAAAGTTGATATGAAAAATCGTAAACCCCAAACGAATCACATCCCATACCTAAATAACAAATTATAATAAACCGATATACATATATAATATTATATATTTGGGTTCGTGCCGACTGCCGATATAAACGTATAATTCGTACCTTTTAACTTCAAATAAAATACATTTATTTACCCCCCTCCCCTCCTGAATCTCGCGGTAAAATATATTATACGAACGCGAAATTACAATACGGTTATCGGTTTTAGGAGGACTTTATTTTTTTCGTCGTTGTTGTTATTGTCGTTCACCCCGTTTAATGGCGCTTTTTGTGGATTATCCCGAGCAAAAAAAAAAAAAAAAAAAAAAAAATAGCCGCGGTGGCGGTTGTTCCAAATTATCAAGGGATCTAAATATAACCGCAAGAACTTAATTTTCCGCTAACCCACCGTATAATATATAACAATATTATACGTATATACACTATATTTTAACCCATTAAGTTTCATCCACCAGTATACACATCCCTGCCGCCCATCATATATTATAATAAACTTGTAATATTTATGTCGAAAAATATCGTTTAAAAGTTACGACACTTATTTATAATATTATTATAACGATTACCATATTATTATTATTATTATTATTATGTATAACCGGCGACGGCCACGGGGAGTTTATATGCGATCAAATCGACAAAAACCGTCATTATGTACTATATAATATATACAAACACAATATACACTCGTAATATTTGGCTTTTAAAGTATTAAGCATAATAGCAATCCTTTTGCAAAAAGCTTCGTCTGCAGTACATATTACATTATACAAAATAACACAAAAATTATCGTATATTCATTAGGCGTGAATAAAATTAAAACACACATCTCGAATATAACGTGTACTGCACGCTGCACGTAAATCGAAATATTTTGTTTACATAATTCGAGCGCACCTCCCCCCCTCCCCCCACCACCCGTAGCAGCAGGGTTGTAATCCGCGTGCGGCTGCTAGTAGTTTCGGCGGCGAAAACCTTTTGGCTTTTGATGCGAAATTGAATAAACCCAACACCGTGTTTTTCGACATATAAATATCAAATATATTTTTAGAATATTTACATAACGCGAATGACTGAACGGTATTTACGAATTAATTTTCACAGTTTATTCAATAAACTATGAACAATACGTATGTCATTCCATTGACAACTAACATTCGTCAAAGTTATGTATGTGTATACAAGAGAATATTGTTAAACTCATATTATTTTAATAATGATCTCAAACACTTGAACTACGATACAGTGGATTTTATAAACTTTACAGTTTATTAAATCCCTCGTGTATACGACTAGGTAGTCCTTTTGTCGAATACCACCTACACGCACATGATGTTGCCGATATTAGGTACCGAAAAAGAATATGCCGTCCATTAAAATTAATATTGAATGTTAATTGTAGGTATGTTAATCATAAAATGCCAGTTAGTATAGAGGGTGTACACCGTTTGGCTCGTTGAGAAGGATACTTGTATAATATAGTGAACATATTAAAGGTAAAGGCAATAATAAAATATTTTTTAAAACGATTCTGAGTGGAGCTCTGTGTGGTTTACCCACAAAATTATTACAGTTAAAAATTTTAAAATTATAAAATGTCACTGTATATTATATAATTATATTATTTCACTATAAGCCCATTATTCGAATGAACATTCCATTTTAGTCAGATACACATTTTGATAAATTACAATAACTCATAAATCACGCGCTCTAGTAAACAACAAATATAATAAAATATAAACTGCATAATAATATTGGCCACAATAATTATATCGTATAGAAGGAACTACTTTTTCTTCTTCCCTAAGGAAACTACTGGAAAAATCCTTTGTACGGGTACCATCTAAGGCTGATTTTTGTTAATATACGCCGAAAATAAGAATAATAACGCCACGGATCTTCCTTGGATTTTTTAGTTGAAAATATGCTTACAGAAAAATAAACAAATTAAACGCTCAGAATCTAAAAGAAGTAGCGAGTAAAAAATAAAAATAAACTGATATTTAAAATAAATATAATTTATATATATATATAGAACAGTGCCATTATTTCGATATTGTTACGATTACGGAATAATAATTATATATAGACCTAATATATTATTTTATTGCAAACGAATCGATAAAGAAATACGTATATTTAACTCTAGGTCAGCATGTATTGCTATTATCAGTATTGCAACGATTATAATATTATGTGTAAAATGGCTCTAAAGGTACTATTTATTCTGTCATGGTACAATAATGTCTAGGCACTATAGAGGTATACCCATAAAGACTCTCCGAGTTTAAGTATCACATATTATTAGAGCTATAGTTGAAAACGAAAGGTTCTATCGTGGTATTTTTAAAACATTTTAAAACCTTTTGATTTTACGTATTTATTTAAATATAATATTACACCTATATAGATATACGAACATCGATGTGAAAGAAAAAAAAAGTTGCTTCCATACGGTATGTATAGTATAGTCATTCACTCTATAAATACATACCTAATATACATATAGCTAATATCATTATATGGTTTATATTCTATTATATTTGTTTCATTGCAGTCTAGTAGATTTTTGAGTTATTGTAATTAAACAAAGTGTATGTCTGACTAAAATGGAATATTTATTCGGATAATGGATTGGTAAATATTGAAATAATATAATATATAATACGGTGACCATATAAACTTTTCAAATTTTTAACTGTAATATCGGTAATATAGATAACAATATCACATCGAGTTTCGCTCAGAGTCGTTTTTATCGAAAGAAATTATTTATCACTGGTTTACAATCAGTAGGTATATTCACCACCAGTACTCTACCCAACGAGCGAAGTGTTTTCACCCCCTACTGATTGGGTTTTTTTTTTTTAGATTTCGAGTTCCGCCAATTCTTTCTAAAAACTCTGCTTTGCGTTTTGTGCCAGAAAATGATTTAATTAATTAATATTTTTAGAAAATGTCAATAGTTATATATTATGTATAATACTTAATAAAATTACATTTTCTCGACTTTTCCGAAAACCCCAGTATATTACCTACGCTAAAAGATATAAAAAAATAAATAATCAGAATATTTTAATGTTTATATAGTTAGTTGTATTTATAGTAGGTATATACGTATGTATATATAGTTTCCTGTATTATAATAATATATAAAAGATACAAGTCGCTGAATATCGGTTTGCGGCGTATATACATTGTGGGGGAGGGAAGGGGGTAATGTAAAATTCGCCTGAAAAAAAAAAATGATATTAATATTAACTGTGATAATAAATTGGACGTCATATTATAATAATGGTACGTCCGTCGTATCGATGACGGTTGCGGCCGATCCGCGATCGCATTAGCTAATGGATTCGGTCTTTGCACGCGCCGCGCCGCGTAACGCACGCACGCGACCGCCGAACAACCGGAGCGGAAAAAAAAACCGGCGGCGTAGATATTTTTCCGAGCAGAAGAGATAACATTGGCGGATGACTACTGCAGCATCCACCACCGACATATCATATACATACAACAATAACATAATATCGTACGTGTAATCTGGTCGGACCGTACACGTATTTTATATAGTATGAAAAATATAATATATGCGTACATCATGTTCGCCCGATGACGGCAATACCATTATGCGATTTCCGAACGTGAATCATATAATAATAATATGCGATATTTTATACGTGTATTATTATATTTTAATATATATATATATATATATATATATATAGTACAGTATATAGTATGTATTATAATATGACGGGATATTTCCTATTCGCATAACTCCTCTTCGCCGCCATCACGCAGTCAGCCAGCCACTCGTATGTCCCGCCGGCTATAATATGACTGCAGCTTATATAATATTATTATGACTATAGAATTTCCCGATGGTTTTTTTTTTTTTTTTTTTTATATTTATATTATATATATATTTTTTTTTTTTTTTATCGAACAGACGCAATTATTATTGTCGCGCACAACGATAATCGATTTCGAGAGGCCCTCCGCGTCGTGTCACGACAAAATTACATATTATTATTACATACACGTATACCTCGCATACTGCGCATTATTGTGTATAATAATATATAATATAGGAAATTGAAAATCGGTCGGGACGCGAGGAGGGCAGATCCGACCGAAAACAATAGGCAATACATTCGGGCGCGAAGGGCTTTGTTCGAACTGGTTTTTTTTTTTTTTTTTTTTTTTATTCGTTCATTATTATTTTCGACGGTGTCACGGTCCGCGTTTTTCGCGTTTGCGCGGGGTGGCCGAGGGGAACACGCTTTTACGCGCTTGTTGCACTCTCGTCGCGCGAGCAACAGCTGGTCGATCTCCCGGCGTATAGCTGCTGCTGCTGCTGCTGCATGCAGTCTGCAGACCGATATTATTGTATGTTTAGCGAATACTGCACCTATATATATATATATATATATATGTTATACAGGGTGAGCCAGACATAAGCACCATTGCGAAAACTGAGAAAATCGGTATAGGGATTCTTATATTTGTAATGATGTCAGGCAATCGCCGAAATCCGTTTCAGGTTTCTGCCGTTCTGAACGGACTACATAATATGAATAATCATATTTGATGTTTGATCGCGCACCGATACCACTGACCTGGATGCGAATCGCCGGTAATTTGTACTGCAGCCATTGCCCTCCGCGGAACGACTCGCGATCTGCGAGAATATTATGTAATATATCGCCAATAATGATATATTATTGGCCACTATATGACGTATATATCCCGAAGACGTCTCTGAACCAAACGCTTTGCACGTCACAATAAACATTTAGGGGGGGGGGCGCGTTTATTTCGATCATCCTGTATATGTATATATATATATAACGTATAGACATAAATATACACGTAGTTTTGGTAGGGGTCGCGAACTTTATCATGAGGGGTCGTGAATCCGGAGTAGAGTAAAAAACACACACACACGGACACACTCACACGTGTATAAATATATACGATGAAATCAGTGGCGGGAGGGGGTGAATAAAGGACGTATATAGAAAACCTCCTAGTGTACACTGCGCGTGTAGGGCTCGGGCCGGTAGCACCTGGCACGCGACCACCGGAACAATATGCGCGCGCCCGACGTCTATGAATTATTATTATTTTTATTATTATTATATATATACATAATTAAATAATTGCAGCTGGACAACTGGTTCGCATATAGTGCCGGTGTAACGGGAGCTACCCCGCCCGTTTTGCCACCGGTCTCTATACATGTATACACACTATACTACTACCCGACCGAGTAACCGAAAGGGAGGCGATCCTCCGGCCGGTGCGCGCCGTCTGCGGAGGGGAACGAGAGATCGCGCGCAGTTGTTTCAGGCGATACGCGTGCCGCGTCGCCATGTGCAAAATCCCGTGTCTGTACAATATAATATTATTATATTATGTACACCTACCCCCCTCCCCCTCTTGCCCCCACACCCCCGGGAGATACGGTCCGCCGAGTGGTGTCCGAACTCGGCGAGCAGTGCGAACAAGACGTGTGGCCCCGTCGTCGATTCCACCGCGGGCGAGTAATACAGTCGATTTTCACGCGTACACACGACGACGGCACACTGAGAAAACACAAAACGTGCAACTTCGACCAATTTGGTTTCAAAACGTGTATAGAAAATATCGGGAGATAAACGGTCAGAGAGAGAGATATAGATAGATAGAGGTGAAGCATTGAATCACGCCACGCGTATTGAAACAATGTCATTGTATATTTAAGGGACAACGATAAAAAGGAAATAGAAACCGGAGAGAGTTGTCCGAGGCATGGCATAATAGGTATGAACATTGAACATAATACCTACTATAGATACTTCACCGGTTGCAGTAGGGGCTAGAGGAAAGAGTTAATTAGACAGAGGTTTAGAGAAACGCTTATATATGTATAGTGTAGGCAGTAAAAACTGTCCTTGCGCAGGACAACATATTATAATAGCTTGAAAGGGAAGAAAAGAAATGGTACGCGTACAGACGGCACTGAGTAAATTACTTTTAAAAGGTAATTATTTAATTACGTTACAAGTTACATTTAATAAAAATATTCAAATTACTTTCACGTTACCTGCTTTAAATTATTTTTATCAAGTTGCAATATATGTACTGAATTACTTCAAAAGTACCGACGTCATAAAAAATGTTACTTTTTTTCCCATAAAAAAACAACATTAATAATAGTTTTATAACATTTTTATACCGTATACGAGATATATAAAATTAGAATAAATTATTATATTGTATTTTTATATCTGATTTAATTTGAATTGACTGTAACTACTACGTATTTATATTTCTATAAATAGAAATAGGTACCTATTATTAATATTTCTATAAATAGTACGATAGTAATAACAAAAAAATATTAAACAGGATATGATTATGGATTGTATAATCTAAAAATAATCACGTGTTATTCGAATTTGGAAACACATTTAATGTATATATATATATTATGTATTATTATTTCTCTTGGTTTTATTTAATATGAATTAAAATATTATAATTTGTAACGTCTAAATTAACACGTTACTTTTAAACAGTAATTTTGTTACATTTGCATTAATTTAAATAATAAATAGTTAACTAAATTATTACTTTACTCGAAAATGTAATTTCGTTACAGTAATTTCTAATTGATGTTACGTTATTACTACCATATTTTTATTGACAGTGACCAAATTTAAAAACTATTAATAGCTAAATTTTTATTCAATACCCAATTTTATTTCTAATAATAAATTAATCTATAAAATACAAAGAATAATAGAGTAATTTAGTCATACTAATATCAGCATATACTATACAATCACTGTGACCTCAAAATGCAGGCAATATATAAATAAAAAATGTATAGAGCCTCAAAAAACAAGTCATCGTTCACCCCTCGTTGAAGGCGTTTATCGGTCGTATTACTCGATGTATACTTTTTTTTATGAAATCCGAGAAAACGGGTGTTTTATAACGTTTCCAGGTAATTTCCGTATCGCATAAATTCGAATATCGTTCAAACACTATATATAGGTACACATGATAATATAATAATAGTTATTGCACGCGGTCATTTCATTATTAATTATTCAATAGTAGGTATATATTTAAATATTTTACGAATTCGATTCGTTTTATCGGTGTAATCGTAACTATAGTTTACTCGTGGCCAAGAACGTGAGTGATTAATGTAGATTAACATAGTAATTTAGACGTTTTCTATTTCCGACTTGCTGATGGATCTATTGATGCGATAATTATTCTGAAAACCCAACCGAATTTGCCGCGATGTGTACTTTAGATCGACTTCCCCGTAATTTTGATTTGATCACTGTATGTCCAACTAAAATTAAGTTTAAACATCTAAAAATTTACTTATTCAGTTTTTGTGGAAACAATTGTAAAAATGGGAACGTCGTTGAAACGAAGACTTCAAGGCGAATTCAGATTAGTTTTCAGAATCCTTATCGCATCATTAGATCGATTTGTGCAAATTGCTAATGTTACGCGTGTGATGGAAAAAAACAAAAAATCGACACTTCCAATTTCCAAGTTTGAAAATACAAAGTAAATACGAGTTTTATGTTTATCCATATGATATCGAGAACGCATTTCGATATATAATAATATTATTGTGAATCTATTTTTCACATTTTCAACGCGGCGTAGTCTTATTCGACCGTAATTTTTCCTCTCCTTTTCCGCTCCTTTTATCCACGGCGAATTCACAGTTCGTTTAACCTTTTATAAATCGACTGATTGACACCGCCCACCGTCGGCTCTTCGGGGAGCATTTTCCTGGGATGCCGTTCACATTCAATCGCCAAAATAAATAAAAAAAATTTTTTTTCATAAATAATACATTATTATAATATGTAAGTACGTCTGTACACATAGAGACGATTCTAAACAAACGATTAGGATCACACTATACGGCGACATATTGATCGGCGGCTCTCGTCGTTTATATTATACACATTACACCTACTTGTAATACACACACATATATATATATGTTATATTTTTTTTTCTCGAGGATGTACTCGGAACAAGTTATTACACTTGCACACATAATATTGTTATACTAAAATGCTGCAAACGACAATAATATTATCTTCTTTATATTATGTGTTTCTCCCCACACCGGAACGTCCTATTATATAGCTGCCTTTGGCCCGATATATACAAGTATACGATATATATATATATATGTATATACGACGTGTAAATACACGCAGCCGCTCCGGCCGGCAAAAAGAGTCACGGGCCATTTGTACGGGATTATTTGGCTATGACATTTTTACGTTTGCCAAAGGTCACGGGGGCCTTACGCTTTATGGAGCCATTTGGAAAGAACGTAGCGTCGTCGTGTATTATAAAACGTTTTTCTTGGTCTGCTGGCGTGTGTGGTGCGATGTCGGGGTTTGGGGAGAGGAGGCTAAAATAAAAATAAGAAATGGGAAAAATTGTTGTCTGCGTTTAGAGCAATTTAAAAACGAGACATGGACACGCGGAACACAAGAGGGGGTTTTCTCTCGGGCAATCTAGAAAAACAAGATTTCCTCCCGCCGCCACTCTGTCCTCCGGGAATTTATATATAAAGTTTTCCTTCGTCCTCCCTCCCCCTCATCCCCCTCATGTATATTCTTTTATTTTCTCGCTCACCCCCCCCCACCCCACACACACACACACCCTTATAACCCATTTTATACCTTAAATAGGTCCCGCGATTCTCCCGCAGCAAGCAAAAACAACGATTTTTCTTTTCCCGTTCTCTATCTCTAAACTCCCTGAACGGCCATAATTGAAAGTCTTAGAGGTGATACTGTATATATTATATCGCAAAAAGTTTTAAATTTCTTTTATTTCTACAGCGTCACTCTCGCCGCCGCGCCACCGTATACGATCGGGCCGCAACACTTGAAACTGATTTCTCCTTTCGAGTTGAAAATTAAATAATATATAATCTCGTTCGTCTTTTTTCCACGCCGTTTCGCTTTTGGTATCTCCATCTCTCTCACACACACACAAACTATCAGGGTAAAAACCTCGCCGAATATACACTCTTCATTATATTGTTGTTCTAAACACACTCCATTATATTATAAAGGTATATTTCAGTTAGGTAGGCAGTAAGTACATAATTAAATTTTGATTTATTCACTTGACGTTTGTTGTGGTATCACTTTATACTTTATACATCGCATTATTTTATATTATCATATAGTATGTACACACCGCTGATTTGAATACGATGTTGAAAGAAGTTTTGTTATTATTATTTCTGAAACATCTCGTAATAATAAGCGGCGACGGTAATCCGACCGTCTGAAGGTATAATACGCGTACACTATGACGTATTCTTTCGCTCTCTATACTATAAGCACGGGAAACCGCACGAAATAAATCGCAACGGGAAAACATATATATCATGTGTGTATACCCTCCTCTACTCCTTTTCCGATCTTGAAGGGTACGCCGAGTTGAGAGAAAGGGGAGAGACGTGTGCAGTGTGTGTCTGCAGTATACGCGCAATCAGAGTAGACAGACAGACTCGATATATTCTATCGCCTACACCGCCACCGGGTCCCTTTTGTCAATGTATACACACTACACACGTACTATGTACACACACACACATATATATATATATATATATATGTATTATATGCACACCAGAGACCCTAAGTAGATAGGTATATACAGATCTCATTTATCGGGCGAGGAATATAAAATATATAACGCATATGTCCCCCCGCAAAACGTTTCGAACAAATAAACGACGACGGCGAACGTACGTACATTTGATATTTGCGTACAGCGTACCACGATATGCGAATATTGCCGTCAATCCGGACCGTTTTACTCAGTTTCGTCAGTTAGATATGTCGCTGTTGATAATAATGTATATAGAATTGGCGGGAAGAATGAACGCGCGATAATGTCGTCAAATTGGGGCAAGTCGTCACATTTGCTGGAAAATCAATATTGGAAAATTATACCGTCCATTGAACGTATGAAATCCTTCATCTTTCGTCCGTATTATGGACACATCATAAGACAAAGCCGATCGCGAGTATGGGACACGCTTTGCATGAAAATCGTTTATTTTTCTTTCGTTTTATTCTCGCGTGTACCAACGTTTTAATTGTCGCCCAATCATTTCTACCACAGACCGTTGTAATAATAATAATAATAATACCTAATAATTACTGTTATTATAGTATATTATTCACACCATTATATTATTATTTACATTGTACAAAAGCTAACGGTATAGGTGATATAATTCGCATTTGTGCAGCGCGAGAATTCAAATGAAACGACGTGACAGGTATCACACGTGTTGATCTTCCACCTGTTGGCCATATGTTTTTATCCCGTAGACATCGATCCCCGCACGCGCCCCGCGACCGCAGACTGCGGCGTCGACGACGGTGATGGCGGCGACGACGCGGCGGGGGCGGTATCCATCGATGACTACACCGTCGCCTCCACCGTTTACATAATGTTTATACATAGTCCCCGGAAAATTTCCTATTGATAACGCGATTTTATTCTAACATCCCTTTCATTTTTAATCGTGATTCCGGAAACGTCACCGGCGTCATTAAACATTATTATTTATTACCAAATCGTTGTTATTCTCTCGTCGGCGACAAGTGCGAAATTCCACAGGCGGTTAAAATATTTCATTCCACAAACATGATGCATCTCGTCACGCTAATCAAAAGAGGTACTTATGCCGTTACTATATTATATATTACCTATGTGTTTATTTTCTACTTACTTTTTTTTGTATTCGTCTCCGCGCAATGATTACCTACAATTCTCGCATCGTGGCAAACCACGGTCGTCGCAATAATACATATTTAGCATTAGTATTAATATAATAACTAATATAACGATTTATGCGCAGTGCTATAAATAGGTCCTGGCAAGTGGGCATATACCAGGAGCGCAGTAATACCACAGGCGCAATTTCAATTTTCAATTTTTCATTTTTTTTTTTTTTTTTTTTTTTGTGCTTATTTACCGATTTTAAAGCGCTTTGTTAATTTTTCGTCAGGGGCGCTGATGGACCTCACTACGGTCTTGTTTACGCACTGCGGAACAATTAGTATTTTATTATTAATAGAAATCGTTTGACAGCGATTTGTTTCATTACGTTAATTTAAATGATAAAAACGCATAAAAATAAATCACGTTTTAATTTTTCATGTATATAAACACTGGAAAATATCTAGTTATAATTTATTATTTAATCGAAGTAAAAAACTATATATAGGTATATATATACACGTATACATTATAATAATACTATGGTCTCCGACAAACGACTTTATAAATAAAATATTCGTTTTGCGCGGACGCGATATGAACCGGATAGTGGAGGGGAAAAGGGTGAACATCCAACTCTGCAAACAATCAATTAAAATTAATCAATTTGCACTTCATTTTCTCATTTAATTAACGACCACGTTGAAAAATGTATTGATCTAGATGGAATACACAAAACGCGTGTATTACCATATTATTATATCAGCGGAAAAATATTCACATTATTTGCAACGCCGGCAAAAGAATTTGGTGTATGAGTGGTTGAGTGATGAGTATATATCCCACATCAACGATAACGAAATGTTCTCAAGTCGATATATAAGTAATTATTATTTAAATTGAGGGACGGAGATCGGAGAGGGTGGAGTAGGTACCTATCATTATATAATATAGCTAAATAAAAAAAAAAAAAAAAAAAAAATCATAAATTGTAATAATTTAATCATAACCATGTTGGTAATATCGATCAATATTGTATTATTACATCATTATCATATTATTTATTAAATTTTATTATCTTAGGTATATTTATTTTGTGTAAATTTTATAAACTTCCTCTTAATATACCTACCAACTCATTATATACCATTATATTTGACACAGACTTATAATAATAATTGATAGAAATGTACTAAGACAATAACCTCTATTAAGTTATTTTTATTAAATAATAAGATCTAGGTACGCTTTTAGTAAAAATAATATGATAATCACTACAAATGATAGGTGTCAACTATAGGTAGGTAGTTAAAGTTAAAGAAAAATAAAAAATTACTATACAACCTATTTTTAACATTATAACTTAACTAGTTAATATGGTGTACTATAAGATTATATAATAATTATTATCTACTTGAAAAAATTGAGAGCAAGTTATTAACTAGTAAATTCTTATTCATTCAAAGATAAGTTTAGAAAAAAAATCATTATACAGTATACTTAAGATCAAAGTTTTAATAGGTATCAAGGAAGATTTTTTTCTTTAACAATAAAATAAGTACACTGAAAAATGAAACTTATTACCTACTTTACTAATTGTTTTATGTAGGTATCTGTTTTTGTTTACAATTAACTCTTACTCTTTTTTTATTATAAATAACAAATAAATTATTTTATGTGTAAAATGCATACTATGGATAGACATTTTAATTAATAAATTAATTTAAAACAGGGTTTAGCTTTTAATTTAACTAGTCAAGTCATATATAATTTCAACTTTTAACTACTTTAAAAAGTGTTCAAATAAAAGTAACCTTAATTAAGTAATCAATATTATCATTAACTTTTCTCAAAGATGACTAGGTAGGTTAATTTAATAAAAAAATAACTGGTTAACATGAACTTAATTATTGTAAATAATTAATTAAATTAAATTAAAAATTTATTTTCATTCCTAAAAATATTTTAACTTTGTAAAAGTTAAATTTAATTAGTCAATTAAACTGTTCTTATCTAAAATATTCTAGTATTTAAGTTAAATTTTAATAGATACCTAGAACTTGATATATTATTATGTGTAATTGTCAGCAAAATAAATAACAAACAACACAATAAATTCTTTACCTAGCAAATTTAAATATTTTTGTAGTATTATCAGCATACCAAGAGCATAAGCCAACCATCTTTTTATCAGCATGTTGTTTAAATGAAATTGAAATTTATTTTTTTAAAAAAATTATATATAAATATTATAAGTCAAAATATTTGCCAATTATACCTATTAACTTTTTAAATAAGTTCGGTTTAACTAAAATTAGGTAACTAGTTAAGTTAAAAATTATTAATTTTGAGCTAGTTAAAGCTATCATTCACTATGTAGTTTTTATACATTATTATTATTATTGATATTTTATTATAATTTTACTGATTCGTCTTTGTCCAATCTTGGTTGTTATTACATAGGTTCTTTTTTAAATAAAAATATTAAGTTTGTGTAAAAAATGTGTTGACCAATAGAATTCGTTTATAGTTTTTAGTATTTTTATATGTAGTCGCCCAACAGTATTTTCTTACTTAAACCACATTATACACCTATACCTACATAAGATATAATAATTTATCCTATATGCAAATATTTTTTTCTGACTGGAATAATATTGTCGGCAGCTATCCAGTGAGCAGTGTTAATAATAATTTTTTTCGTTCTCCAAGACCTAGATATCTATAATAATATGCAGAAGACCAATACTGAATTCGGAATATTATTATTCAGTAAGCACAAAATATATAATATGTATATATGAGTACTGAAAACGATAATATTCCAGTCATATTGAAATAACACATCAAGATGTATTATAGCTATAAGGCCAATTAGATTATAACAATAAATATGTGTGCAAATTTACACAATACCTACCTATGAATAGTTGAAATTTACATCGTAAACACTGAACCAAATATCATTGGTAGAATTAACAATATGCCATAATCAAATATTCAAATTTCAATAAACGAATATTTGTTGAAATAATACAATTTTTATTATTTCACTGTATATATTGTTAAATTAATAAAAATGTGTTTACAAAAAACCAATTCATTCTGTAAATTTCAAAAAGTATATAAGTCATAATTTAATAAAAATAATTTAAAAATTAATACAGATTTTATTATTACAATATAATATGTTATTAAATTGAAAAAATAGTCTGTTTAAATTGACTATTTTGATAAACAAATTTACGTTTGTTCTACCAAGAAGAAGAAGAAAGAAAGAAACACAAAATATTTATAATTGAATTAACAAAATATTTATTAATTCAAATACATTTGTATTAAATTAGACAATTTTACGCAAGACATTGATAAAATATATTGTAAAATCAAAAATACGTTTTGTTGTTTTACTGTTAATTTAACAAATATTTTATTTCTAAATCAACAAACGTTTTGTTGGACGTATATAAACAACAATATTATTCAATTAATCTATATTTTTATTGAAATCACAGATATATTTGGTTCAGTGCAAAGTGTAAACGAATTTCATGTGTTTGAATTTTTAATCAACGATAATTATAATTTTTCGATAATATTAATTTTAGACATAGGTATGTACCTACTATATTTACTATAATAAATAATGACATTTACGGAAAATGTCAAGAGAATAAATACATTTTTTTTCTTTTTTTTTTCTGAAAGACAAGCGGTCTCTCTCTTCAATAATGTCTATAATAATAGATTGTGCGTATTTTGTTTTCGATGAGAAATAATGTTTTACCGATGTCAAAAAACTAAGTCATTTATTAAAAAAATGTGTACCCTTTGATCGTTTTACAATCAATTCGGTGGATTATACACACACCACACACACACACATATGACAATCGTACTAGTGTGTATACGTGTACACAATGTACTGTGCGCAACATAATGAAACCCGAAATCGTCGACCAGACAATTTTATTAATCGCTCAGTCGTTTGCTCGCACACAGACACTCGAGTCGTACATGCAAATACACATACACATGCCAGAGTTTTTTTCGAAAAGTACATTAATAACTAATAAACCTCGATGAAAAATGGAGAACGAGACTTGTTTGTTGCCCATATACGTAGGGAGTTTTGAAAAGTTTTTATTATTTGCCGAACAATCGATATGACTAGTGTATTTGGTCTTGTTTCTCACTCCATATATATATAATATTTTTTTTCACTATAATTTCGAAAGTGTGCGTTATACACGTCAATCCGAATTGCTAAAAAAAAAACTTCGAGACGATTTCCATTAGGGTAATTTTCCTTGGCTGATTCCCATATATACACCGACCCCGGGTGACTGTATTACAATATATACACGCGGACACTATATATATGTATTATATACAGGGTGTTCCGGGCGTGAACGAAAATACTTTGTGAATAAGTTCATGTTTTTTATCGAGTGGAACAATATGATTATTATTGAATACCTTTTTCGCATTTTATCGAAATCGGACTTTTCCTGGATATGGGTAGGTAGATACATCGATTTTTTCGATTTCCTACGGGCATACTGAGTATTCTATAGTTAGTTACGACACTTAATCTAATCGGAAGTAAAACCGGGACCTATCGATAAATAAGGATATTCGGGACGACAAATCTCGTGGTGAAATAAATTGTAAAATAAATTCAAAATTGAGCGGAAAAATCCACGATTTCCACAAAGCACAAAATAAGTTATCAATATTTCACTCGCGACAACATGAGATTATTCCTTAAGCTTCGTCATTAAAACCCGGCACACTCTGTATATTATGTAAAGGGTCCTCGACATCCCTTGATCAACATCCTCCCCGTGTGCGCAGCGTTTTCTTAAGGGTGAAACCGAATGTGTTTTATATACTACCCCTAAAATCTAAATACAAGTGGGCTGAGTATAATCGATAATTTTTGAAGCGCGAAAATATTTAAGTCCTGAAATCAAAAATACTTAAGCTCTAATTGACATTCGTAAACAAAAAAAATTAAGTAAAACATATAAAAACCACTTAATAATGTAATATTAATAATTAGATTGGACAATATTATAATATTATTATTCAATCGTATACATAAACAAAAATAATATATAAATATAATTATTAAAGAATTAAATATTTATCAAGCATCAAGACGTAATCATTTTGTTACTTTTTATTACTGGGGTGTATAAACGATGTTTAATTTCACCAATATAAATATATATCTACCTAAAGTAGGTAATGATAGGTTATTTATATATAAAATATAAATATATTTTATAAGGTATATTTCTTGAATTTAAAATTAAATAATACTCTATAAATATAATATTATTTTAAGAGTTTAATAATGATTTCTATTATTATTTAAAACCGTATATTTGATATATATTATATATTTTTATCATGTATACTTTTAGGGAACATATCCAACTGTAAAATGTATACCTATTTATGACAGTAAAAATGAGGTAAGAGACATCGGATTCACCTGATCAATATAATTATTTGATGAACAAAATATCAAATATATTATAGAGTTTGATTTTTAAACGGTTTACTCTGGTCAACGTTAATAGTATTAAGAAGACGCCACGCTGACAATTTTTCAATGGAAAACTTGCATAAGCATTTTTCATTTTTATCAACTTACAAACATGTTGGAAATACGAAACAAAAAAAAAATTATAGCAAACAACATTATCTAGCAACCGATGAAGTAGATTTTTGAGACATGCATTTTTACACGTTTTATGAGCTGTTAAAATATCAATATTTTAATTTTTTCAACAGCTTATAATCATGTAAAAATGCGCATAAATCAAAAATAAACTCCAACAATCGATAGAAAAATTTGTTTTCTATAATTTATTTTTATTTCATCTTTGTACAATATTCTCAAATCGTAAAAAATTAAAAATGCGTAAATATGTTTTTTTTTTTTACAAATATCGTGATTACACAACAATTAAAAATGCTACTGACACAGATCTATTTTTAAATTAATTTTAAAATATATTAAAATATTTTGAATTTGTTTGATTTTCATTTTTCTTAAAGTTTAATAAAAATTGCCAATATATAATCGGGTGTGTGGCGTCCTCTTAATATAAAAAACCAAATTACCATCGTACATATATCGTATACTCAATGGATTGTAATTTTTAAAAATATTTATGTACCTAATTGTAAGTGTAAACATAAAACTTAAAAATATACAGTAAGTACGTACCTATAGGTACCTGGGTACCTATATGTTAAACGCCGATAAAACCGGACGGGATTTTCAAACAGTTTGCGGATTTTATTCACTGTAATTTAGGTAACACAAAACGGATTACAATGTGATGTTTAAATACGCGTATATTACAAATTTGCTAATACTAATTATGGGTATTAAAACGAAAATCATATTTAGTCGTTTCGCGGTGTAGAATTATTATATTACTCGCGGAGGTGTTGTGTTTAACATGCAAAACACTACTGGTTATAGGTAGATACGTGATTATTTCCGTATATACCACAATGTATTATAATAATTAATCAAACATCAATTAATAAAAATAAATAAATAAATAATTTCGTTATAGTTTTAATGACGTTTAGATATTTCAATACGGATAAATATAATATATATTATTATATTATACCTATATTAAAATAATAATTATTCTTGTGAGCAAACGTGTTTTTTTTTTTTTTTTTTTTTTAATTTTGTTTTTTAATCCAGAGACAACATTATACTTTATATATATATATATATATATATATACTACCTACCCAAAGGAAATATCTTCAAGATGTTCATTATTCACGACTTAAAACAACTATTATATTAAACATTTTTATACACTACTCTTTTGTTACGGAGTTTTCCGCCCACGCTTATTATTATTCGTTCCACGTCTACGTTCCTTTTATTCGTTCGCATTTTCGCAGCAAAGGAGTTCACAATAGTATTATTTTCAGCGTAATGAACACAGCGGAGCGGAAGATTCCCTTTAAGTCTAATTACGAGTTTACGCCCAATGTTTATAGGTTGTTCGCGTATCGGACTTTATTTCAAATGGCTATGAAATTGGTTTTCTATCTACCGAATGGATCTGCTACGGCGACGACGCGTATTAAACATGTTTATTTTTCTTTACATCTTCCTTCTCGCGTGACACTGTTGCCAAAAAACCGATAACAAATCCCATTTTTTTTTTTGACGTGAATAATCCGAATATATAAAAACATAATTGATTTTTCTAAAGACGAATTAACGAAATTTCAGAGTTGTCGAGTCCAGAAATCTGAAAAAAATCTGAGAGTTCAACAAAAACCATTGGAAAATTTAATTTAAAAATACACATATATATATATATTTATTTATTTTTTAATAATTTAAATTAATTTCGAAAATACAATTAAATCATCATAAATGTTCGTTGCTCGGTTGGTATAAATATATAGCTATTATATAATAGCTATATATATATATATATATATTATTTTTAATCAGTCTTTATTGAGACATATATTTCAGTGGTCAAAATATGAATATAATGTATTTACGACCATTAACGATTTCTTCCATAAGTGCACCTATACAAAGAGGGTTTGAATAAAAACAAGTTAGAAAAGCCCACTCTGCGATACGGCAAAATCATCGGTTTCTATACAAGTTTTTAAAGTTAATAAACTATAATTCCGTAATAAATTGTAAAACAATTTGTCTAACCTAATATACTTTATATGTATATAATATAAAAATGTAAACTCACAAAACAAACACAAATTGTAAATTTGTAAATTGTAACCACCATAATATATGGTAACGAATTGTAAAAACAAATGGACGTGTAGGTCTTAGGAGAAGCAAACTTTCCAGTATATTAGATTTCTATCCCCTTTGGTAACTATAGGTAAATAATTAGGACGGTTGATTCGTGGGGCGAGAACAAAAAAGTTCTGTCTGAATTTTTCAAAAACAATTTTTTCAATAATTCGTATATTAATATGGTCTATCTTTTCAGCGCACATCGGTAGTCTTACGACCAATATTGACAAAGATATGAAAACCGAAATAGTTCTATATAATAAAAACTTTCACATTTGTAGTTTTTGTACGAGTCGATAGAACTTTTTTGTTTTTAAAGATTATAGTAAATTCAAAAAAGTTCTATGTGAAAAAATACACAATTTTGTTAGAAAAAAACAGTTGTATGTATATCACACAATATCACTAATACAGTAATATTTACGGGTAAAAAAGAGTTAACCACAATGAAATATGTTTTATAATTATTATAGTCTCTTGGTATCACTTCAACAATATTTTATATCACGAAATTATATTCTGTGATTACAATTGAAAACAAAAAAGTTCTATCGTACATCAATTAATGATTTGTGAGTACAAAAAAGTGTATTATGGATAGTACTCTTTTGTTCTAACTCAATATTGTTATGGTTTTTGATTGATTATTGACTCTATATTACTTGTCTAATGACTATTATGATAAATTATATGTTTTTGCATTTATTTATATTTTTTTCATCTCCAAAAGATGTACTGACAAAATCAATCATCAAACTTTAAAAACGCTCTCCTGAAAAATGTATAAATCAGACATAGGACTTTTTTGTTCTCGTCCCATGATTTTTGACTGGTGCCGAGCAACAATTTGAAAGCCTGTATTTATCATTCAAACATCTGCAGTACTATGTCTGCATATAGTTGTTAATATGGTGTTTGAAAAAAAAATGTTTAAAATACTATTTTGTTCATATTACGACCGGCTTTTTCTCTTTTTGTTCACAGAATATGCCGGCGCCGTTAAGAGCGAATACCCGACGGCGACGCCGGTCGTGGACGCCCAGGCGCCTCCGTCGGCCGCCGCGATGATGCCGACCGCGCGCGAACACCTGCAGCCGTCCACCGTGTCGCCGGTGCAACTGACCGTACTCCAATACCAGCGGCCACGGACGTACACCAGCACGGGCGTGGCGCTATCGCTGCCGCCCAAAAAGAAGGACATTTACCGGCCGTACTCGCTGGATGACCACAAGCCGGTCAAGTGGCCGCGGCCCGAGGAGGACATCAGCGCCGCGCAGGCCATACTCGACCTGAGCGCCTCGACACCGGTCGCCATGCACGTCAGCCCACCGCTGCCGCCACCGCCGGTTCTGCCGCTGCCGGTTCCACAACAACTGCAGCAATTGTCCCATCCGGTGCCCGCACTCGCCCAGCAACCGCAACTACAGTTGCCGATCGCGCTACCGCCACCGCCGCCGTCCGTACCGCTGTTGCCCGTCACCGCACCCGCTACCACCAGCAAGACGGTGGCGTACACGTACGAAGCGTTTTTCGTCAGCGACGGACGGTCAAAACGCAAATCGACCGCCGCCGCCGCCGCCGCCGCAGCGGCCGCGGCCACCGCTACGTCCGGTGACGATTGTGGGGACTCCGGTGCCGGCAGCGGTGAAAAATCCCGGGGCGGCGAAAAGTCCGGTGGCGCGGCCGGTCCGGCAGCCGCAGTCGGCGCAGAGTTTGGCGCCACGTCGCCCGGCCGCCCGTCCAAGTACACGTGCTCCGAGTGCGGTAAGCGGTACGCCACCTCGTCTAACCTGTCTCGGCACAAGCAGACGCACCGTAGCCTGGACTCGCAGTCAGCCAAACGGTGCAACGTGTGCGGAAAACCGTACGTGAGCATGCCCGCGCTGGCCATGCACCAGCTCACGCACAAGCTGACGCACGCGTGCGACGTGTGCGGCAAGATGTTCAGCCGGCCGTGGCTGCTCCAGGGCCACCTGCGGTCGCACACCGGCGAGAAACCGTACGGTTGCGCGCACTGCGGCAAAGCGTTCGCCGACCGGTCCAACCTGCGCGCGCACATGCAGACCCACTCGGGCGACAAAAACTTCGCCTGTCCCCGGTGCTTCAAGTCGTTCGCCCTAAAGTCGTACCTGAACAAGCACCTGGAATCGGCCTGCCTGCCCGCCACCACAACGCCGTCTACCGCGTCCAGCCCCACTTCGCCGTCACCGTCGTCGTCCAGCTCGTCCTCGTCCTCGTCGTCCTCCGCGTCACTGTCGCCCTCCCATCAACCGCAAAACCATCCGGAACAGCAGCACCATCTCAACCCACCACTGCACCACCAACAACAGCACCTGCACCATCACACGTTGACTTCCGCGGCCGAAATCACCAATCTCAACCTGTTGCGTCCCACGGTTCTGCACACCGCCTGAGCCGTATCGTTTCGTATTTATTGTACATTGATTTTTATTTTTTTCCCTTTATATATTTAAAAAAAAAAACTATTCTGGTCGTACTTGTTACATAGGTATTATTATAATGTATTGTAGTCAATAATTTTTATTTTCGAAAATCTTTTCAGAAACGTCTAGTTCATTATATACTTAAGTTTATAAATACGACATTACAATGAGATTTTTTTTTTTTTTGTTTTATTGTTTTTCACTAAGTCACTATATCACTACTAGTCACGCGTTTCTAGTCAATTTTCTCTTATTTTTTTTTTTTACTTCACATACCTATTTATATTTACTTTATTTTTAACCTATAAAACGAATTCAACACGTAAAGATAATATCGGTTTAAGTTTTCCTTTTTTCTTTTTATTTTGTTTATGATAATAAATTAGAAATAATATGCCAAGGGTCGTGCAATATTGCGTGTTTTTTTAAAAAAAATATTTAGTTATTTGATTATACAATTACATTACCTACTATAATATACGAAGTCGTTTCTATTTTTCACTTTTATTTGAATTAAATTTGATTATTATTTATTATTAAACTATTTCTGTATATTGTTTATTTTTAATCAATTTATTATTATTAGTTTTATATCGAGTGAACATTATTTACATAATATTATAATATTATTATGTATACTTGCATGACGTCTCACATTAGTCGATAATATTTAGAATTCTTAACAAAAAAAAGAACGAAAAATGTGCGGTCGGTTCCTAACATTGTCCCCTCGATCCTCCCGCCCCCCAACCCTGTGTATATTATGTAGCTAGGTAGGTATATATTTTCCAGCGGTTGATATTTATATGAATAATTACCTATGTAATACATTTTTAAGAGCACATCAAAACGTTTGTGTTCGTTCTCTTTTATTTTTTTCATATAATTATTATTATTATTATTTTAATTCTTAATTTTAATATATTGGACGTATACGCGCGTATATTGTCAGAGTGTGTGGTCTAGTCATTTATAGATTTTTAGTAGAACTGCGCGTATAATATAGGTATACCGGGAGTGGTAAAACGTTAAAAATAAGAGAATGCGATCTCAAAAAAAAAAAAAAAAACAACAATTATAATTTAATAATTAAACGTAAAAAATAATATCGTCAATAAAATATGATAATAATTATTTGTATTTTGTAAATAAAAAGAAATTTGATGTAATAATTTACTAAGCGGTTTTTTCCATATATTATAAACACAAGACTAAATAATTAACGTGTACTTATAATAATAATAATAATAATGATAACATTTTGACGAAACTCCTTTTCACTATATAGTATCTAGTAATAATATCGTATTTACTCGATTGTTGTTTTTCTACTCGTCAAAGTCCCCCAATATAATATAATATGTATGTTGAGAGATTAGAGTACAAAAAACTGAGACACCAAAAAATGAAAAACTTTTCTTCTTTTTTTTACTAGTTTTGAAGGAAAAAAAAACATTATAAGTACATGTTATTTTATAGATTTAAGATGAAAAAAATTATATATATATATAGGTAGTGAAAAAGCAATAATAGGTATATTATGTTATATGTTATATTATAATATATAATAATAATAATTCGTCTGCTCAATAATGAAATATTAGGAACAAAAATTTGATTAAAATATTTTTTTTTTTCGAATTTCGAATTATTATAATTACTGGGGATGTTTTCTATATTAGACGTACAATTTTCCCTACGACGCTATTATTATACTGTTTTAATATGAACACTATGTTCGGTTATTCTTTCCCGTTTTCGTTTCCTTTTACTCTCATTATAATATTATATATTGTACAATTCATCGTCAATCTCGGTATATCGCGTAGGTGTATTAAATATTATAAAATACTTTATATATTTTTTTTCGGACAGTATCGTGTTAGATTTTTAATATGATATTATAATATATATATATAAATATATTAAATTGTATACTCTTAAGGAAACTCATTTATGTACGTATTCGAAAAGCAATAAAACTTGTAGAGGGAGAAACGGGAGAGGCGCTCTATATAAATAAAAATATGAACGCCTTCCGGGAGCCTCTGGTAGAGCGTAGAGCAATAATTTTGTGAAATCAATAGCAATATAAATAATAATAATTAATATAATATGTTAATATTGTATACGTGTAATAATATATGTATTGTGTATTTTTTATTTGTTTTTGGAAATTTTTTTTCTTTTTCGAATTTAGAAGCGTATATATATATATATATATATATAGGATGGTATAACTCGTCGGTATATAATATATAATATATAATAAATAGTAGATAAGCGAGCGAGAGGAGCGAAGTCCTTCGTCGTTTTGTTCATATTTTATTTTTATAAATTTTTATTATTGTAATTTTTTTTTTTTATTGTACATAGTTTGTCATAATCATTATTAAATAGAGAGATTCGGGTACATAATTATATATAGGTACGTGCAGCGGTTATATAATATTATATTTGAGGTACTTATTCAAACTTTTCATATTATATACGTGGGCTTAAATAAGACGTTTTCACCCAATTCGTTACAAAAAATTATCCAATTTTTAAAATAAAATTAAAAAATTCTCATTTCAAACACATTTTGTCCGATCAACCGAAGAGTTCATTATAACTATATTAAGGAACCTCTGCTATACATTACGGCCGCGGCGTACGTTTATATATGTAGGTAATAGCTGTAATGTACGACTTAGACGGCGTTTTTTAAAATTTTTTTTTTTATTAAAAATGATTTGAAAAAAAAAGTGAAAAAAAATACACATAGTGGCCTTGACGAATTCGACGCGATTCTTATATAATACTTATGTTAATAATATTATAGACGATCGTGCGTCCTCCGGCCCCGTTCTTCACGATGTGTGGGTCCCGAGCATGTAGGCCCGGTATATATAGATAGGTACCTATATCGTAGGGGAGTACGATTTTTTTTTTTTTTCAAAAATATATTTTATTATTACATTATTATAGGTATTGCTAAATATAATATGTTGTCGTAAACAGTCATTAATATAATATAGGTACCAGCTAATATTATATACTGACATAGAAAATTTTTTTTTCATTTTATATACCTAACAAAACAGTTGACTTCATATATATGATTATTATAAAAAAAAAAAATATATATATATTTATTGTACTTATATTTTATTATTATATGGTTTATTGTAATATATACATTTTCAAACGATTATACGACAACTATATTATATTGAGGTGCGGCCTACAGTGCATTATTAAATAACGATATGAGTATACAACGTTGGCAGAACAAATATATTATATACGCGTTACAATATTGTTGTTTTGTTTATACATTTTTTTTTTTTCAAATGAGTTGGCCTACTTAGAGTGTAAAAAAAAATTTTAATTAAAAAAATTTGAAAATTGTTAACTCACGGTTGAATATATATTATTATGCTTAAAAAAAAAAGAAAAATTTAAAAATCATTAGCCGAATATTATATATTATACAAGAAGATCGAAACGCAGTAGTTTTGCTCAATAATTATTATTATTATTAACGTATGTAGAGTTTGTATAACGAAAATATTTTCAAATGGATATTATCGTATTTATATATATATTATTATTTATTTGAGGAAAAAAATGTTCGTAATAGATTGAACGACGAAACGGATTGTTTTTATTATTTATTTGTCCTATATATATTATTATTATAAATACATATTATTATTATTATTATTATTATTATTATTATTATAGAGTGATTAGCGACGAAGAACAAATTTTTCGTACCCATTTTAATTTCGTAGCGTTACGTTCAAACAACAATATTATTGTATATTTTCATAAATAAAATTATTGAATAGTTGAAAAAAAAATATCACCGATGTTCAAGTCATTATAAACACCCAATTATTTGCGTCCTTTCAACTCCTTTGTCCTGACAGCACCTATCTATATATAACACATAATATACATGATATATACACACATATAATATACATGATTCATATAAGTATTCAGTTTCGAATTACCTACTTATATTTAATATTATATAGATAATGTACATTTCACATCTTGCCAAATCATTAATTAAAAAATCGTTAATTTTTTAATATATTTAAAACTAACAAATATTGTACTCAACATTTTAAGTAGAAAATTCTTGTAATTTTCTAGGTATTAGAATACAGAATATTAAATGTTTAATATTTCAAAATATACACACAATAAAAACTAAAAATTACAAGTAATTATTACAACAGATTTCTGCAATAAAAATAATAATCATATTTTTAATCATATATATATATATAGATTGTACACCGTAAATAATAAGTACTAACGTCCATAATGAGAATTTTTATTTTTATTAAATTAAAATTTATTTAAATAAATTGGCGCATAAAAATAATCATTTAAAGTAATTTCTATCTAAATTCTATAAACCTTTCGTATGTTTTATTAAAACATTTTCGAAAGTCATTTTTATAATTTATTTCTTAATTGAAGTTATTTGATCTCAAAACTCCGACACAACTCTTCAACCTAAAAAAAGGTTTCCAGAAAACAAACATCATTGAAAACCGAAAGTATATTTACGAGTACTACGCTCAGAATCTAAAACTCGAAAATGTGTATTTTCTGTTAGACTAAATATAGGTAAGTTATTTGATATATGACTTTGTAAGAAATTAATTTTAAATTAACTCGTCTACAAAAAAATGCAATTAATGAATTTAGAAGTTCATTTTAAAAATTCAAGTGAATTTGAAAACAAAAAGATAATGCGGTTGTGGAGTATAATAAGATACATCCAACAGGTATATAATAATCTCGTGAATAAAAAAAATATGACGTATATGTAGTATTGTATAGGTGTAAAATACTTGTTTTATGAAGTTTTCAAACTTATAGACCCATTTTTGGTACTTTCGGGTCTTTTTCAACACGTAAAAAGTGCTTAAAATACATTCCTGGTCATGTTTCCTATCAAAAATGGGTATACGTGTACTTATACTCATATATATATAACGATTGGATCAAAAGAATGAAAATCGTCGTAAAATACCGCTTCGCCCAAAATCAAAAAAGAATAGGTACTATATACTATATAGGTATGTTATAGGTACCTACCTATCTATACTTACCTATATAGTAAATATTAAGCTTACGTAAAAAATTTTCGACATGGTAACGATATATTATGCCGTACAGTTATGGATTTTGAAAACGAAAATATCAAAATAATTTCGTTTTTTTTTTTTTTTTTTTTTCAAAAAATATTGTTCAAGATATTTTTCTTTTTGTAATCTTTAACGTATTCACCTACTTATATACACATATCATATATATATATATATACAATACACCTTAAAATGTATGGTGTAAAATTCACGTGCATTGTGTCGGGTGTGCGCGCGCATAAACCCGGTGAAATTCTGCAGTGCCGCAGAATTGCGGGAAAGGGACACGAGACACGAGGAGGAGGAAATAATTGTGCAGTCAGCTTTACGTACGGGACGGGGTGAGAACAGTGAGGGACGCGGGATGAGGCAGTGCGAAGGGTGCAGGTTATCTGGCGAAAGGATATGGGTAGTTTTATACTCGTAAGTCCTGTGTATATATATATATATATATATAGAGGCATTTACTAGCCTTTTTTTTTTTTTTTCTTTCTTTCTACATATATCTTATAGACCATATTATATATAGCCGATGATATGAACCACTTCAATATAATATATACGTGTGTGTGTATAGTGTACTTATAGTCCGTACACGACACTATACTAGGTTATAATATAGCTCTTCTCGTTTTTATAATTGTGTATAGCCTCCGCATTGGTACCGCAACGTACGCGCGCGTCGCCCGTGACCGGACGAGAATATTTTATTATTATGCGCGCACTTTGCCATAATATGTACACATATTGTATGCCGCCCCCTGCATACGCCACGATATGTTATATAGCACACGTATATATGTATACATACGTATGTATACGATGACTCGAATAAAATACCTACCCTGGAAAAGTATTTCGAATATACGAGTATATATATATATATACGTTTCTAAATTTCTCTCGCCGACGGAGGCGTAAGTATGCCTAGGAAAAAGTTTTCCCGGGTGGTTTTATTTATTAAAATACATTGTTTTAAATTCCGCGGAGCGAAGTGAAAAACGTGTCGGTTTTACAACGATGGGTTTTTATCTGTATACACATATATATTATATACATGAACACGTTTCGTCGAACAGGAGAAGGATTTTTCGGGGGATAAAGGACTCTCTGATGGAAATTTTCGTCAACGGCGTTTTGCAGTCGATACTTTTGAAAATGTAATTTTTCACGATTTTTTTCTGCACAAGGGTAACTATAGTGTTACCTATATGCTATGTGATATTATGCGTGATCCTGATAGTTATACTGCACTTTATATATATATATATATATATGTAAGCTGATATCGTTGTAAAGGAAAGCCTGTATTTTTACGCATCACATTAACGAAAAACCTCTTGTATAGGCGACGAGTATACGATACAAAACTAATAATATTTGTTAATACCTGAAATAGATTCTGAAAGAAAAAAAATTAAATATACCTATTCGTTTTACAATTAAGTGTGTGTGTTTATAGGTATATCTCTGTACTTACTTGAAAATTCTAGTAGACTAGTGGTTAAGGAATGCTCCGAATTTTTCATATATACCCATTTTCAAGTCAAGCAAATATTTTATCCAGTTAAACAAGAGGTTTCGGCCCCGGCGTATACCTCCTATTAGCGTTGAGCGCTATTCAAGGGATAGCCAGGCCTCTGAACCGCCGTGACGGGACGAACCAGGCCGAGACGAGCACAGGAACCACATCCGTATGCCGGGTGTGCCGTACCGAAAGGAACGGAAAGCAGAGTACCCGCTCCATCTTCAGTGAGGTACGCAGAATCTAGTATCTACTTCCCCTGCTTCGGGCCAGGGACAATCTCCGGTGATGGTGTCCCATGTATCGTGCACCCCGGGAGGAACCCCGAAGGGACATTCAACTGTTACGCAGACCCGCTTGGTTACCACTCCCGTCCTGCAGGACCAGCCCCTCCGAGTCCTACCACAATGTCACCCAGCCGCACTGCTTGTAGACCGTACGACCGGGCACCGCGAGGGGGCACCGACCGTTCTGCACGGTCTGCGGGTGGAACTTTCACCCTCCCTTGAGTAGCTTTTCACATAACCTCAGGATGTCGAAACTGTACGCCACAACGTCTACCAAGTTTCTGGTCTCTCTGCACCAGTGGCACCATGGTGTTCATAGCGTAGTATAGGTGGGTGACGGGTTCTTATGGTAGGCGTCCTGTCCCGGTCCTGTCCAAACGCTCATTCACGTTAGCCGTCCAAAGGTGTTGCCCATCAGGCACCAGGAGGAGATGTGACGATGAAACCACGGTCGATAAATCCAGTTGTACCGGGGGTTTCGGGGGTTTGGCCGTTTCCAGCCCCGCAGCCACCTTCTATTAGCACTGAGCGCTACTCAAGAGGGTATACGGGCGTCTGGCCCGCCACGAAGGCAAATCAACGTCGACGTAGGGCCGACGAATACCGGTACCATGATCCGTATACCGGGGGTACCGTACTGAACAGAAACGGCGTGCTGGGGGGTCGATTCTTGAATCTCGTGACCGTATTGTCGAATACGAAAAATCACGTTCGTCACATGAAATTCAGTTTGGTCGTCTATTCTCGAATCTGTATACGACAATTTTGTGTGACAAAATGTCGTAATAGTCGAATATATAATTATCACACGACTTTTGTAATTAATTATTTTATTTTCTTAAATCGTAAAAACATTGGTTACAATGGATAATTTTGATGATCTTGCGTATATATATACGTATTAAACATGATTCATGCACATGAAATGGCTGAATATAAACCCAGAAGAGGATTTTCTGTTAAATACAATCCATTTATACAATGTGATCGTATATTTTTAAAAAATTATAGGTTATCTAAAGATTTAGTACGACAATTAATTATCATGGTTACACCATATATTATTATATTGATCCACCAAGAAGGTCTTCATCAATTGACATTCCCACAAAGGTAAGTACTATGTATACGTATACTCCTAAATACTAATTAGCGATTGCGTACTATTAATTATTGAGTTTTATAAATATTCAAAACTAAGTATTAGTAATGCAAATTTTGCCTGAGTTTAGTTTTTTAGAAAATTACACCAAAATTATGATAAATGATTTTTTTTTTATTGAAAATTGTTGTTAAAAATTTATTTTTTAATGAAAAACCTATCATCCATATTATTGTAAGTTTTTATAAATAGGGATTCTATAGATGCTAGTTATTTTAATGTAACATAATAGGTATAATTATATCATAATATGCATCTAATTATTTTAATATTGATGTATAACGTTTAAAATTATGGGTCACTAAATTTGATGCGCGTAAACAGTAAAATAATAAATAAAAGATAAAATTTATCAGACTTGTAACTTGTATAGGTACTATTGACTTGTATAGGTACCATAGAAATTACAAAATTGTTACAGGTATTTTGAGCATTGAATTTCTTTGCAACTGGATGCTATCAAACACCAATCAATAATGATAGATATGTAGCTGTATCTCAACCAACTGTTTCTCGAGCGATAAATTGCATAATTGAGACACTGAATCAACCATCAATTTTAAATGAATGGATTAAATTCCCTCGAAATATGCAAGAAATTAGTAACGTCAGAAATGGGTAAATATACTACGAGTATCTATATTAGTTTTAATATATTTAAATTTAATAACATTAGTAAATAAAGATAATACTTAATACATTATGATTGTAGATTTTATTTGAAAACTTCTTTTCCGGGTATAGTAGGCTGCATTGATTGCACACATGTTTCCATCGTACCACCTATTAGTCAAAATGAGGATGTACTTGAATATGTGTATGTAAATAGAAAGGGTTACCATTCATTAAATGTGCAGTTGGTAATTATATAATTTCATCGTTAATAACAAATTTGTTGTTTCAAAATAGTTATAATTTCTAATTAAATAATGTAATAATTAGAAAAATATATCTAATATTAAGTGTCTGAGATACTTTTGGTCCACCGCCCGTGCTATATAAATGTTTATTTACTAGAGCTTTCTTACCTCTTACTTTTGTACGGCATTCTCGCCAAGTCTTAAAATTAAAATCAAAATAAAACTATAGGTAGGTATAATATTATATTATTTTTATATTTTATAATTTGAACTTACTCTTTTCCATTGACTCCAATCTTTTGAACAACCGGACAGAGCATTTAAACTATGGACAATAGTTGTTCAACGGTTTCGTGCTTCTTTAAATGTAAAGTCCTTGGTAAATTTAGCTGAAATTAGTTAAGGATCTTTTTTTAAAGTTCAACCAACATTTATTTTTGTTATTTTGAAAAATAAACTTTTTTTATGTCTTCCATTTTAAAAAGAATGTCGGATGGTCAAATTTCAAGAACTAAAATAAACGTCAATAAGGTATAAATAATAAAAATATTGAAGGTATAATATATAATCATGCCCCACGGAATTGTATAATGTTAAGCGTGGCATGAGCAACGGACATAATATTATGAATACGAGTTATCACGAGTTAACTCTTATCACGGTAGCATCTGTAAACATTGTGGTTAATACGAAAAATATTCCGTATGTGACAAAATAATTTCGGTTTGCAATAAAATGTCGTTGTAGTTCAAGAATAGGTATATAATATTTCGTGTGACATTTTCATACAAAAAATGTCTCATGAGAGATTTTTCTAACGAGACTCAAGAATCGACCCTCTGGGCAGAGATACCGTTTCTACCTTCAGTGGAGCCGCAGTATCTAGTAACTACTTTTCCTGATTCTGGCCAGGTACAATCTCCGGTAATGGTGTCCAGTGTCCACCGATAGATGGGTCGTGAGTCCCGGGAAACTGTCTGGCATTAAGGACACAATCCCCAACAAAAAAAACACAAGTTTCTACAAGCAGCATGATTTTTACACTAATTTTTCACTAAAATGAATAAAATATTTTTCTGTAAAAAATTTTGATCCGAAAAATGTATAACATTATTTTAACATAATAACACAGTGATTTTGAAACCGTAGTTTCTGTAATTCTGGGCTATATATAGGAAAATAATAGTCCTAAAAACACAATGCTATTGTATTGTAGAATTATTGTAAAATAATTATTTTGGTACCAAAAAATAAGTGAGAACTTGAACTGTGACTGTATGCTAGCTTTTTTCATTTTATTTGAAATTACAGTCTATATACAATTTTGAAAATTGAATTTTTTCACGTTCTCATCGTTTCTATTGTAACTAAAATCTGCGAAAACTCTTTTTATATGTTTTTTTTTAAGAAATATCGTGATTACACAAAAATAAAAAGTGGTATTTACTAACACGGGAATATTTTTAAATCACTGGATTTTAATTTATCTTGTAATTCCATAAAAGTTTCCTTTATAAAACCCTTTAAAAACTGGTGTGTGGCATCCGCTTAAGACCTGAAAATATATATTATATACATGTGTTACATGTATATTACACCGAACTCCGTTCAGAATAATTTTAATAAAAAAAATTTGTCATTGGATCCAAGTGTATCCTGTCCGACGATCGATTGCCTATAACGACGGTTTTTTTTTTAAGTTTAAAGTTTTATGCTTATATTTTTTACTAAAATATAATATCGTAATTTTAAACAGTTTTATAACATAATAAGGGATAATTTTATTTTCGTCGGTCGGTTGTTTCATATTTATTATTCATCATTTAAACCTTATAAAAAAAAAATCATGATTATACATGCTTATTAGCTAAAGGATTTCTCGTGTTAACGACAATACCGCGATACCCATACATAATATTAAATGTTATATATGCCACGACCATAACGACGATCAATAAGGAATTCTGATTATGGACGCACTTGACGATTTTTATGCCAATAAAACTAAACCGTTAAAACTTATTTATTTCAAAAATCGAGTTACTTAATGACGAATTGTCAAAGTGAAATAATTGTAGAATTTTATCCCTCCGAGTTATTCGTTTAATGCATATTTCATTTTCTTAATCATATTGGATTTCCTATAGTGTATAGAATATCGTGTTTAGATCTATAGTTTATACATCGATTTTTTTTTTAGGGTAAACCATATATCACTACAGTTAACATACCTATATTTTTAACTTAAAAGCTTGAGAAACGATAAATCCAAGCTATACGAACGGTGAAGATGTATACTTTAATACATTTTTATCGTTCTAATTATAAAAACTTTATATTTTGTAATTACACAATAAAAACGGACATTAAAGATTGTCATTACAATTATGTCAATTATGACATTATGTCAGTAACATTATATTGTTGCCAAGCTAATCTATAATTATTCTTTTAGAACATTAAAACCATTGAGCAAATCATGTGGTAATATAAATTTTTTTATTATTGACATTTGCAATAAATATGTTTGCATAATAAGAAAATTTCTGAAGGGATAATTATATAATTTTTGGGTCAACCGAACTATTTTAATAAAATAATTAAAGTTAATATTAGATAATTTTTTTAAATTTATATAATTAAGTATTTGGAGTTAATTATGATTACAAGATCAGTAGGTAATCTGAGTAGTGAGAGTCCTCTGAAAAGTGTGTGTCCACGAGGAGTCCAAATTTCATAGTATAACGATTTTATAGTAAATAAACAGTTAATAATAATTTATAAAATATGTAAAGGAAACGGAGTATATCATAGTACAACATATTATATAGTAAGTGACTTGGGGTAGGGAATAGTAAAATTTTCCAAAGTTCCACGGGAGAGTATACAAAATAAACTGATCCGTAGAACAACAAAAGTTTAACGACATGTTTGCGTACGTCGCCCGCAGATAGCGACGGTGGATACGCGGTGGCCCGAGATTACTAGTAAAAATATACCCGTTTGGACCGATAAAGTCCCTTAGTCCCGTAGTAAATTATCGTGTTTTCCGACGGATTTACACACAAATACGTACGTACAGAAACATGTATTATAACCTCTTGAAATTCGCATAATATTGACGTATCCGAACGACAAACTGAGCCTAAATACACATCACTATAGTTAATGTTATTATACATTATAGTATATTATATTGTAATACCCAAATATTGGGTCCATTCGATATTCGAGGTTTACCGATAAAGAACAGCTTTTTTTCTTCTCATCGCACGTATAAATATTAAAAAAATGTTATGTTGTGAAGATTTGTAAAATAAATATACGATTTCAATGATAGTTGAAACGACAGCAGAGATCGAATCGCATATAGGAGCAAATGAAGCAGTGCTAAATAGGGAAATCGATTTATCCGTGGATACGATTGTAGACAATTTGATAAGTTCAAGTTGTGAATCAATTGAAAGTTGTATGAATTCAGTTAGGAGGCAGATAATGGAGATCAATCCATTCTCATAGACTTTGTTTTATTTATTTATTAACTAACGCCCTTAAGAGCGAGCATACAATCTAACTACATAAATACAATATATAACGATTTAGTATAATATTACAAAACTTAAATCTAAATCTTAACTATATAGCCAGACATATACAAGCGGACTTTTTAAAGGACCTGGTCCGATGGACTAAATTCTTAGATCCTCGGTGAATTTGGTCCATCGGACTAGGTCTTCCGTAATACCCACTAACGTAAAAATATAAATCTTTTGATAAACATGGATTTATTCTTTAAGGACCAAGTCCAGTGATCTTTCAAGCAGTCATACAAGACCGACGGATTTTCAGCGCTGTAGTAAAGTGTAACCTAACATTTAACATACAAAATTATATATCATTATTTATTGTTTATATAATATAATATCTTCTTTATATATATATATATTTCTTCTGTCCGTGTATAAGTATTCAAATTCCTCCTAAATGGCTAGACCAATATTTTATTGAAATTTTTTGTGTGTGTTAGAGCGAATCCTTGGATGGATTAGATTCACAATTAAACGCAGTAGATGGCGCTGCCATTGGGTTCTTAGAAAAAAAAAATTTCATTTTTTTAGAATTTTTGCATATCATAACATATAACCTTAAAAATTCACCCCCTCCCCAATATTTTTTAAAATGAAAAAAAGTCATAAGTTCATGAGTAATTGACCATTAAAACCTTCTGAGAAGTTTATGAATAGTTGACCTTCTATACGTAAAATACTAAGCACTGGGGTAAATGAAGTTGAATAAGATTGTTATGTTAAAAACAAAACAATCTAATCCAAGCAATGCCAGGTAATTCAGCCGTATTAATATCATAATTCATAACATACAACACAAAATTTCAACCCCCCTTTTCAATATTGTATTTCATAATAAGGTTTTAATGGTCAATTATTCATGAACTTGGAATTTTTTTTTTTATATATTTTATTTAATTTTTTTATACTTTATATATAATATTGAACTCGATTGCAGAGCCACCTACCGGGTTCAATATTGTGAATCAATACCATCCAAATATCTTCTGGCCATGATACGATAATTGAACGGAACAGGATAACGAGAAATTACACTCATTTCTTGATTTTGCTTCGGGCAACAGCAAAATGCATAATGACGAAAAGATTCGATTCGATCGGTGGAAAAAAAGAAAGGGATCTAAATGTTTTATTTTCTATTTAATTTGAGTTTATTTCTACTTTTTTATTTTCGTGGATGGATGCCAACTTTTTATATCCTAGATTACATATAGATGATCCATTTGTATATTTGCATAGGATGAAAAATGATATATAATGAAAAAAACTAGCAATAGTAAAGCGTTGCCGGGTCAGCTAGGAAAAGTATATATTTTTGTACTAAATAAAAATAACCTAACCTATGTAATGCCTAAATAATAAAAAGTTTTAATTTAAACATTTATAATATGATAACAAGTAATCATAAATAAATGATACCATATTTCATAATTAATATTGCTCTGAACCATAAACAAAAACGCACGAAAATAATTGATAAAATATAAAAACATGATAAGCGATGATGTCCTATGAACTGAATATTTTGACATTAGTGTCGAGTACCAGATGAAAATTCAACAGATTAAGTTGAATGGATTTAACCTGACCGACCTGACTGTAATGGATTGCATCCATATATTCCATACACTAGCAGATTTCATAACTTGATCTTTCAAAGACCAAATACTCCAAAAAGTCCACTTGTGTATGGCTGACTTATGAAAATACAATAAAACAATACAACAATAAGATGAAGTGAAAATATTTTTAACGGTAAAGAAAGAATGATAAAATCAAAAACAAAGACAAAAGTAACTAAGGTCACAACTGATCTTAATTTAAGAGATGCGTCATTTTATGAATATGGTAGTTATGTACGTAAAAATCCAGTAGGAAGAGATATGAAATAAAGTATGATTGTCTGGTGGAGTGAGAAGAGACACAGATAGAAACAAAGAAAAATAAGTCGGAAGCATCGAGAAATCCACTTAAGAGAAAGATTATTAAGGAACAGTCAGCCTCAATACGCCATGAAGAAAGTGTATGAAAGTGTATAAGGATTATTAAGTTTAAGAAGGAAAGCAATAAATAAAAGAAATTGGGTTTGAACTCGTTCAATGCGTAACTCTGGTTACAAGCTAAATATGGATGCCAGATGGGCATGCCATATTCAAGGATGAAAAGCACAAGGGAAAAATAGAAAATACAATGACAAGGAATGGAAGAAAATAAATTGTGTTGGGTTTAATAAATCCCAAAACTTTTATGGCTCGATTAACGCAGAATTTTATATAGTTTTTAAAAGAGAAAGGGGACTTGAGATAAAAGCCCAAATCTTAATCTTTAATTATTGATACCTATACGTTCAAGTTAGAAGTCATTTCAAGAGAAAGGGAAGGTGAATGTAGAGCGATTATATAAAAAAGACATAATAAGACATAATAAGATATTTACTAATATTATGGGAAATATTAAGTCCAGCTGAACCCGAGTACAAAATGAATCAAATTCAGATTACAGAAGAAGGTGATCATTAGGAGATTTTATTTTAAGCACTATTTTGATATCATTTGCAAATAAATTAACTTTGGCAGAGGAGAGATATACGTTAATTGGATTTATATTTGAAATAACAAGAAATAACGAACTTGGAAAACTCCGGCGAATATAAATGATAGATTGAAGGAAGCTTCATTGATACTAGCAAATTGTTATCTGGAAATGAGGTAAGATTGTTGCCAGAAGAGAAGAGGGTTACCAATATTGAGAGACTTAAGAGAACACCATAGTCTACCGTGTTAAATGATCTTTAAGGTCAGTAAATATAGTATCTACTTAAAAATCATCTTGAGGTTATCAGGAATATAGTTGGTAAAAGAAATACCACTGGTGGTGAAGATTTACCAGGACGAAAGCCGTGTTGGTTATTGACAATAATATAATTAAAGCTTCTCTTGATGAAGTCTTCTCTTTTTATGAAAAATGATAATTTTTTTCAAGCTATTACGATTTATGCAGTATTTTCACATGCCTTTACTGCTTTCTCCACCTGTTCCTACACTTACCGCATTTTATTTTATTCCATTTGAGGGCATTTATACAAATATTTTCTAGCTCTTTGTCCACCTTTGTCTTGTGTAAACTTTAGACCATTTTCCATTTTATTTTCTTTCCTTAATGATCCACCTACATAATACCTAACCAGTTCACTCGAGTCTTTTAATCATTAGACATATTTATTGTGTTTATAATAATTATCTATATTGAGATTTGATCAAATTTTTTATTTTTTTTCTTACACTTCAAAAATTGGACAATAATACTATAATATTATAATTTAACCTTTGTCCACTTTTATTATAGGCTGTAATTATATGATAATTAATCTATTTGCCGAATCACCTAGATAGCCGTTGTGTCTTATGAAGCCTTGATGATAGAAAATATCCTCAGATTAATTTCATTATTCACCATTATTTTTATCAGTTTCAAGATACTAAATTCAATCACTTGTAGAAAACAAGGTTGTCCACTATTATTGATTACCTATATATTTATTATTTTCGTTCGGTTCTCTAAAGTCTAAATACTACTAGATAATTGTTTAATCATAAAATCAATAAAATTTAAATTTAAACATTTTTATATTCACTTTTTTATAAAGGAATAACTTTGTGTAATTCTAAACTTAATCTGAGATAAATTTCAATTGATTATATTTTTTCAAAACTACGGTTAGTTTTGTAATTAAAAAAAAAAGTTTTCCTAAAACAACACGGCGTGATAAACTACCATCAACAAAGCGGATATTAGTTTTTTAAGCTGTGACTGGACATTTCATGTAGGTACACAAAGTTAAAATATAACATATTACCTTATTGTTCTATATTATACGAATTTTGTTTGTTTTTTGTGTCTTGATACACTTATACAATACGCTGAAATAGTACGTATAAAAATATGTATATATATAGGTATTAGGTATAGTATATGATATATGGTATAGTGTAAATTATTGTAAAAGACATTTATTTTTTTATAACCTAGAAAATCTAACATTATTCAAAAGATTTCATTACGGTTATGGAATCAGGAATAGACATGATAGACTCCTTAAAATTTTAGGCGACAATACATGGTTAGTGGACTGATATATCGATATATTCCCATATTAATAAAACATCTCCCCGACACAAAATTACCTACTGGCGGAAACGCTCTAAGAATTTTACCCCAAGAACCAAATTTTCTGTAGGTTACACCCTACTAAATTACGCACGCTGCACAATGCTGTATAATTTTATGTACTGTTATTTTTTTAACGCGTGAAAGACAAATTTATGTGGGATAGCCGGAAGTGGTCGCAATTTGCAATTTGTATCTAGATATATTATATGTGCATGGTAACAGTATACAACGTATTCGTATACAAAGGACACACATGACTATAATACGGAACGACGACAAAAAAGGTCACGTCGTGTGCAGCCCGTATCTTATATTATGTTATTACAAAAAACGACTTTTGTGTATGGTCGTCGTCGACCACGGCGAAAGGGAGGGATTTTTTTTACTTTTTGTTTTATTGTATATTTTCGGTTTTCGTTTCGTTTTTCTCGACGTTAGTGACGGCTGCAGTGTGGATGGCAGAAAAAAAAAAAAAAAAAAAAGACACGATCCCGTCATAATGTTGCTAAACGTAATACGCCGCTGGGACGGGTGAACGCGCGAAGGGGTGAGACCACACGATATGCACACCGCGGAGGACGAGAAGGAGGAAGGGACGACGATGACGACGAACTTTCGACAAAAAAAAAGTAATTTTCAACCCGAAGGCGTTATCGCCAAAGATAAAATCGAAGGTCGGCGGTAATGGTGGCGGCGGCCGGATGATGGAGGGGAGGGGAAGGGGGGGGGGGTCGTAGAACGATTTAGCTTCCCCCCAAGCTGCCCCCGCGCACCACCGCACACCTATCCGACTGTATTTATACGAGTTTTCGGGCTATATAATATATATATATATATATATACTTTCCACGCACCTTAAAATTACACACCTTTAACTCCATGCACGTTTCCCCCACCCATATTATAGACCCCCCCCTCGTTTATTTGTGTATGTCTGTGTGTGTGTGTGCTTGTATGTGTCTGTGTGTAACAATTCGCAGCAATTTATCGTAAAGACGTCTGCGGGGGACGACAAACGTTCGTGACTGTTCCCCATCTGCCTCCACGCACAATATCCAACTGCACCTTGTATTTCCATCATTCGTGGACACGAACTTTCTATGGGAAGGCGGCGAATTGTTGAAAGAAGACCTTGGTCGATCGCCCATCGATCACCACTACTGACGCCCCTGCCTCGTTTACTCGCCTGCCACTGATATTATATTCGCGAACAGGCCATTACGAAATCGATAGTAGTCATAAATATATATATATAATAAGTACATATATATACATTAAATATTATGATATCACTACAAGATTAAATTAAATCTGTTATCTCTATAAAATCTTGATAGTACAATAATAATTGTACTGGGAACATTATACTGAGAACATTAGTATATCCGTCACGGAGTCTCACTTCAACAGTATACATTCTGAGGGGAAAATGCGTCTTTCTCACCCGAAAAATGTTTAGTGTAAAAGGACAACGAAACGGCTGATTATTAAAAAAAAATAGAATACGTTAGTAAATTCTATTTTATAGCATTATTATAGTTTATACATACAGCGCGTGCCATTTAGTATGAAACATGAAATAGCTTTTGTGATAAAATAGTTTTTCAATAAAAAAAAAAAGAATGGTTTTCGCATTGTTTCCAAAAAAATCGTGATTTGCATTAAATCTGTGGTAGAATATGTTTTTATTTTTTTTTTTTTAAGTAATTAAAAGTAAAATTTATACACATAAATCTCGGAATATTGAAGAATACAATTTGAGAAAAGATTGTCGGTACCTTTATCTCTATACTAGAGTGATCACTAACCGTACGTCTCATTTTTTGCGAGATTGTGACTGTATCCCATTATTTCGATAAACGTTAAACGGAAAGCTTTTTCAAGTGGGGTCTCGTTTTTTGCTTAGCTGCCGTTAAGCAATAATGATAATTTGTGAAAACTTTTGGCAGAAAATCGAGGAATAAGTTTTCTTTTTTTTTCTAACCATTTTCAGCTCGAATTATAAAAAAGCTGGTACAAAATTATTATGATTGACTTTTTTATTATTGTTGTCCTGTTTTATAATTTTCAAAATATGGTTTTCTTATATGAAAGTGTATAGCGCATAGTGGAAAATATAAAAATATGACTATATTACTATTTCAAAAATTATTTTTGTCATCTAGGAAAAATAAATTAAATATAATAAGTACCTACTTAATTTGAATACATCTATAATCGATTTTCATTCATTTTTAATTTAAGCATTAAAATATAAAAATCGGCTATTTCACTACCCCACACCGTATATTTTTAAGTAAGTAGGTACATAATACATTTTTACTCAAATCAGCAATACAATTATAAGAGAAAAACATAATACAAGAAAAATTTTGAGAGTAAATACAATTAATTAGTTTATAATATTATGATAAAAATAACAATCTTTATGAATAATATTTCGAAAATCATAATTAGCAGAACAGAAAAAGACGTTAAAAATGGATAATTTATGATACAAAGGGGAAACAATAGATTTGATTTTCACTAAAGATGATGATTCAACGGCATTATTTAATAGTTTCTTTGGAAATAAAAGATTATTACAGCGTTTACGGCCAATTGCAGAAAGCAGTTTACCAAGTTTCTGGAGGACACGGGAATAATTTCTAACAGGAAAATTGATTTTCAAAATAAATGCGGTAAACCTAAGAAATTTTTGTTGAACACTTTCTAATTCGGTGACAGCTGTTGATTGTAAAAGTTGTCAAATTACTTGATCAAATTTAAGAATAGGCCTAACTAAAGTAAAGTACACAAAAGTTTAAACTTATAAGCAATCTGTTTTATAAATTCCAATAATAATATATTGTATTATATTAAAATGTATTTTTTGAAATATTTATAGGTACATTATATACATTAAATAATAGACAACGATTAAAATAAAAGCCGACAATTAACAGAAAATTAAAAACTTAGAAAATTAAAAGTGACAACGGAAGAATGACACTCGACAATACAAATTTGTACAATGTATCAAATTTTAATATAATGTATCTTTACAATATGTACGATATCTAAGTTATATCATTGAAAATATTTATTTCATAACTTCTTAAAATTACGTTATTAATAATTAACTAGACATCCATATGTAATGAAAATTTGTTATAACTTGTAAATTAACGATGTTTAAAACGTTTTAAGACGAGAGGATCAGATTGTGAGTAACTGAATGAGCTTTTAAATTTTCAAAATTTTGTTCAGTTTTGTATCAAAAAGTGACCGACAATTATGCGAATACCTCAACTGATTGCTTCGATTTGTGATATGGCGTTTTTATTTTTTTTAAATAAAAATTAATTAACGATTTCAGTTATATAATTTTCTATTTATAGTGATAGAGTTTCTATACAGAGTTAAGCTCATATATAAAGTTAGTTTGTAGTTACATATGTATCAAAGATTTACATAACTTGTAACTAAATATAATTTTTGTTCTAACATTTAAATAAATTTACATGTTACAATGTAAAGTTCTATTTCTCGATTTATTTAATCATTTTATTAACTTTAAAACGTGACATAATTTTTTCATTTAATTTTTCTGTTAATTTTTGATGAATATTTTATTTTTTAATATAATTATAATACTACATTTTTATATTGATATATTTTTAATTTATTTCAATAAAACAACTAATTTTTAGATTCTTAGCGAAGCAAAGAATGTACTTACCTACCTGTTGATACAATGTTTTATTACATCTGCATACGACTGTATACACTTTTTTTAGGTAAGAGCCGACCATTGGTTGTAGAGTAAAGGGACTATTTGATAGTAGATTAATTTTAGTTAATGCTTTAAAGAATAAAAATGCAGATTTTTAATTTTCCCGGTTGTTTTCGACTTGTGACTTGTCAAGACAACTTAGATCAACTATATGAAATTACCTTTCCCTCCCACATGTATTTTCTTGTTAAGGGAAAAATATGTAATTATAAGTTTTAAAAATAGACTTGTAATAATTACTTGTAATAACTTGCTAAATATTGGTAAAGGTTTAATCGAGTTATCATAACATGAGAGCGTTTACTTCACACAAGTGACATAGTAAGATATTTTATATGATTAGTGTAGGTTTTTTTTAAGAACTAATTTTTCTTAAAGAAATTAAATTATTATACTTAACTTATTTACATACTTAGCAACCAATTACAAAAGTTAAAAATGTTACATTATCTGGTTGTTATTATTTATTTTAACAAAAACAATTGTTGATTCACATGATATATGAAGAGCGAGAAAAACATAATAATAGAAATAAAATAAAACAACCATTAATTTGTCATAGCACTCCAGATTTTCAATTTTTAAAAGTTGTATTAGATATTGCTGAAAGGGGGGAATGTTTTTTTAATAGTAGTAGACTATTATTCTAAATGGCTCGAAATTTTAAGATTAAAACGAAAAAATTGTTCAACTGTTATAGCTAAATTAAAAAAAATCTTTAATAGGTTTGGGATACTTGATTTTCTTATAGCTGATAATAATCCTTGTAATAGTTTAGAATTTAAAACGTTTGCTTTGAATTGGGAATTCAAAATAATAAATTCAAGCCCAAATTACCCCAAGAGTAATGGGATGGCTGAAAAAGCCGTAGGAATAGCTAAGACATTTATAAAAAAATTTAAAGATGAAAATCAAGATCTAGAACTATATCTTCTTAACTACCGAAATTCGCCAGCTGCTGGGTTACAATACACACCAACTCAGTTGGTACAAAGTAGAGAAATAAGGTCAAAACTAAATGTTCTACATAGGAAAGAGTTATTTAAACCTGTAGTTCAAAACTGTATAAAAAAAATTAATTCTAAAAAAGAAAATCAGGCACTATATTACAATAAAGGAACAAAGGTAACCGAAAATATTTTTAAAAGTGGTGAAAGAGTATTGATACAGAATAAATTTACACATAATTGGCTAGAGGGAATTATAGTTCAAAAACTAACAGAACTTAGATCATACCTAGTTAATGATTAGAAACAATAGAATACTGAGAAGAAATACAATATTTTTAAAGAAGTTAAAGGTTGATAATGACATTAGAGAGGAAGATATATCAGAACCTAAAATTATTAATAGTAGGGAGGAACATTATAATAAGATAACAGAGGAGATTAGTGGAAAAGAGAATGTAACAAAAAATAACTTGTAAATTTAATTAATACTAGTTACAATTAATTAACTTACCCGGCCGTGTGAATATTCTACAATATACCAGATACCTTACTGCGTAATCGTTACTTTTATATACACATAAAATCGGTGTAAAACGATTCACCAAGAAGTTCTCTGATATTTTCACGAGAGACTTGGTCAAAATTATTTTCACGCGTCGTTAGGCAACTCGAAATACCATGTTTTGATAATAAATGTGTTTTGGAATGGTACCAAGTTCAAATATTAATTTTAGGGGAAAAAAATACAAATAGATTATCACCAGTGGGGATGACGATAATGAAGTTTTTCGAAATCGTAAACATGTGCTCAGAGTCGAAATTGGCGCCGTGTGTGTCCCATCCCACGAGGGATTCTTCCAAAATGTCACGGTATATGCATTAATGATAAATTGAATGTTTAAAAGTAAAAAAATATCGCGAAAGTATTTTTAAATTTGCTTTTTGGAAATAAATATACGTGACTACTTGAGGCGTACTATATATATTATACTTTATATCGTGTGTGAAACGCGGTACTATATAAGGCGTTTTAGGGAGTTTGTTTTAACTTTTAAAGTCCTTCCAAATCATAAATCAATTTTTTATCAAAATAACCCAAAAAGCCCAAATATATTCGGCTGCTTACAATGATCTTTTAATTTAGCATAGAAATTTCCAACGAGATCACTGCAATACAGAACCGTTTTATACTTCTAGTTTTCAACCTATCGATTGGCTTGCAGTAATACTCCATATCTCTCTGTCAAAAGTCAAAACTCTATACTTCATGTGTTAATATCTGTATAATCACATGTTCTTAAGATAGTTATAATATGTATTCATGTATTCATTTCTCGGTACTTATCTTGTTTTGACCTTCTGTGCCACCTTCAATAATCCATTTGAATACGCTATCATATTTTATATTATTTGCCAGAATCCATTTTTTCCTTTATTTTCCTCGATACCTCTTCATTTATACCTAACTATTTCCATTCACTGCGTCTTACCGTAATATCACACCTATAGAGTTAATTTCAGGGGAGAGGGAGCAAGCATAAATAAATTATAATATTTTTATATTAAATGCCAGTTTCAGCAATAATCTATTGTAAAGTAATTCTTCAGAGAGGGATCATATCACTTCTCTAATCGTTAATGAGAACTCAATAGATAGAGGCTTAAAGCAAAGGAAGCTTTACCAAAACTACGAGGAGTTAGGTCTACTCTCCTTGAATGATTAGCAATCTAAATCTTGCTTTTGAACTACTAAAAAAAATGACTTTGAAGATATTATATATCATAGTGTATTAAACACACTTTACTATCAATTCGAGTACATTCAGAGGGTTATTGAATTCGCGGTAGCGATTCAAAATATTTCCCCTCCTTCAGCGTTTCTATTATCGTATACTTAGAGATATGGAATTTACGGGTGAAAAAATGTCAGTAAATCTATCAGTAAAATGGTAAATCTTTTTATGTACATATTTTTTGGTGAATTTCGTAAATTACATTTCTATGTTATTTCATAACCTCATTAGTTATTTAAAACCATATTGTTTACTATTATTTAGCAATTAAATTAATTTAAAATATAAATATTATATATTTAACATCAAAAATCTTGGTGTTTTATTTATCATTTTTACTATCTATTTCTAATATTCTTCACAGGAAAAGGACATTATATTAATTTTATTATTATTCATTATATTAAATTTTATTATATTCTCTACGGCCGTGAGAGCCTCAGTACAATTAGTTTCTGGACATACCTGATATTAGACCAAACAAAAGTTATTACACTGCTAAAAACATTTGAAATGAGAAATCATTGAATTTTAAGTACAGTAAAAAAAAAAATGACCCAATAATAACAACATCGGTAAAAATTACTGTGTACGTTTACTGACTTCACATCTCTACATACTCTTTTAAACTCAGACATTTATGTATCTACAATTTCTACTTAGTGTATTTGGGTATCTGGAGCGTATAGTTCAGTCAGTTAAGCATGAATACAAAAAATTGTCAAGTGAGTGGTATGTCAAAGCTTCAAACCCAATCACCGGAATTAAGAATAGTTGCAAAATTTACTGAATAAAAGCACCCTGCAGGGACAGTATTATAAAATATAAGGATAGCCAATTGGTGATCCCAATTCAAAAACTGGTAGGTAATCTTTTTTAAAATTTAAAATTTAGTACCTATAGGTATAAAATTTATTAGAATCTCTTAGTAAAATGATTATAATCGAATAGAAAAATTATTAGAATCTAATAGCAATATTATCATGATAGTTTGTCCGAAATTACTATTGGAACCTAATGTAATTTAATAGTATTTTTTTTTACTAAAGAAATGTAACTAATTAATTTATAATTTATACCTAACATATTTTTAAAAATACAGAGAAAGGAGGAAAAACACTATTGATTACTAATTACTAATAAATTGACTAGAAAGACAATGAATTATCGAAAAGAATTGAAATACAACTAAAATTAGTGTGCATTCAAAATCAATTATAATTAAATAAAACAACATTTTTCATCTAGTTACATATATATAATAAATATAGATATTTACCAAAAATAATATAAGGAAACATTCGTTTCTGACTTTATACTATGACTTCATGATAGTCGTGATGTAAATATTCTTTTACATGAAAAAGTAATGAAAAGACGTCACATACCTATCCAATATTTATCAGTATCTGTTTTATTTTTATTTTTATGCATCGTTTTATACTTTTATTAATATTAAAAATAAAAATCCTGTGTAAATTTTAAAACTATATAGAATAACCTTAAAAAATTTTGAGAAAATCGTGTTTGCCATTTTTACATAATTTTTCAGTAGTTTTTACTTATCTACGCTTTTATTGAAAAATGTATAATTCAAATAACAATCCCTCGCTTCAATGTACCATCCTGATGAGATTTTCTATTGAAAAATGGGTATATGTGTAACGATTAAATTAAGTCTTCTAGTCGTAAAATTGTTTTGAAAAAAAAAAATAAACATTAATTTTCACGTTCCGCTCAGAATCTAAAGGTTCTATATTGTAGTAAGATTTTTTTTCTAAAATTAAATATTTTTGTAATAAATGTTTTTCTGTATTTTAAGTAGGTATCTATATATTACCTATATATTTTCATGAACGATAATATTATATTACTCGCCTGCAGTTTTAAATACCGACAGAAATATTACAGATCCAAAAAGACGTTCTCCCAAAACAATTTAAAAACATCATCATAGCATAAACATTTTCCCCTTACTTTCTAATTATTTTTAACCTAACTTAACTTCATAATTTATCTTTAAAGCCTTATACAGCTTAATAAAAATGCTATATCGTTTTTTAACGTCCATCGATTTATTATAATATATATTATATAGTATATATATATATATATAAATATACTACCTATTGCAATTAATTCAATAACACGGAATTCACCTTTTACACTATTTTCTTGGTAATATTATTATGGTTATTCTTCTACCTGTATACAATAATCTATTGGAATGTTATTACCTATAAATTGTCGTGAATCGTATGTTTTTGGAGGCGAAAAATAAAGCTCGATCTACTCGTTTTGGAGCAATATTTCACGTAAAGTTAAAAAATATATATTTTTATCACATACAACAAATAGTTTGGAACGCCTGCACTGAGGACACTTTATAAATATGTGGAGAAACGTAAATTTTTATACAACGATCGTCCGTTATATTGTACCTGATTAATATGGACTACACGTTGTGAGGGGGTGCGTATATAATATGTATATACGTGTGTATATATATAGTGGTTTTATCACGTCATTTGCATACATTTCGGTAGAAAACTTTTCCAAAATCTCTCTTTATCTCTCTCTCTCTCTCGCCACTTATATACTTATATATAATATAATATGTGCCACCTGAGACCCACCGATCGGTTATATTTTTTCTCGCCTGTATCCTCTTTGGCTTCACGACGCCACCTCATCGTACTCTCTTAGTAGGCCGCACATGGCAACCGCACACGCCGGGAAAACGTCGGAGAAATTGGTTTCCACCGGATGATTATCCATCAGCGGATGGCCTATACCGGGCCCGTGTAATGTCTTTTTTTTTCCGATCCCTTTTAGTTTTCCCCTATTCCACTGTGTCCACTTGCCTCAAACATGAAAATCCACACGATATAGACCATCGGACAAATTAATCACATAACCCTCTAAACTTTTTTTTCCTCACGCCATAAATATTTTACCACCGAAAAGTTTAAAACCAACTATATAACCTTAGCGTATACGTATATTGGCTGCCGGTGGAATACATATTAGACCACAAATATATAATATTGTTTTATATTTTCATCGGTTTACCGTCCACGAATACCTGCGAAATTTGTTTTAGTTGTAACTTTATAGAGATAATTTTTTGATTTTCTAATCAAGATGATATATATAACTTAATGTTACTGCAATAATGGATTACCTACATCACATTCATCAACAGGTTGAATATTATGAATAGGTTGATTGGGAAATATTTTTTTCATTTTAGATTCTGAGCGTGACGATGAATGTATTAGTATTACAATGATGAATTCATGAATTAATTTTTTTTTTTATGTATGTATACACATTTTTGGGGAGAAGGAATAAAGTAAGAGTTTTCTGGTAAAGAGGTTTTTGATAATAAGTGTATTCTTGTTGGTACATTATAGAGGTCATTTTTTAATTTTCTAAACAGTTTTCATATATAACGAAAAATAATCTAACTTTTATGAAGGAAATTTTAGAAAAGTTGTTATAATTTAAAATATAACAAAAAACCTAGTCATAGTTACTAATTATATACATAGGTGAAATATAATATGCATAACTACCAACCAAAAAAAGAGTGAAAATTATCATAATTTAAGGAATTAAAAATTGAAATTCTGAAAATTTTAAATATACACCAAATATTTATTACCTATATAGTACTATAATATGTATATTTATGTCGAAATTAATTATCTGGCTAAACCACAGGCATAGCAATATGACTGTAGTTTCATCGTCACATCTCCTCGTGGTGTCAGATGGGCAACGTCTTCGGACGGCCAACGTGACTGAGCGTTTCGAAAGTCCCGAGCATGCGGTTACCATAAGAACCCGTCACCCGCCTGTACTACGCTATGGATACCAATGTTCCACTGGCGTGGAGACCAGAAACTGGTAGACGCTGGTCGCGGCTTCTGGTAACCACTTGCATAAGTGGTTACCAAGCGGGTCAGCATAACGGTTGAACGGCCTGCGGGTTCCTCCCGGGACGCACGACCCATCTACCGGTGGACACTGGACACTGGACAGGTTGCCTCTGGCCAGAATCAGGAGAAGTAGTTACTAGATACTGTGGCTCCACTGAATGTAGAAACGGCATCTCTGCCCAGTACGTCGTTTCTGTTCAGTACGGTACCTACTCCCGACACACGGATGTGGTATCGGTGTTCGTCGGCCCTATGTCGACGCTGGCTCGCCTTCGCGGTGGGTCAGACGCCTGTATATGTCCTCTTGAGTAGCGCTAAGCGCTAATAGAAGGTGACTGCAGGGCTGAAAATGGCAAAACCTCCCGAAACCCAGGAACAAATTGATGTCGAAAAATTACACCAAGCTCCTCTAAGAATCGTCTGATCGAAAGAAATTATTTATCGTTGCTTTCAAATTCCATACATTTACGATTTACTAAAAGTATCCTATCTGACAAACGAAATATTTCCACCCTCTACTATCGGGGGGAGGTTAGTAGTTAATTGATTTTTAATTATAACCAAACAATTAGTTGGTTGGTGCCAAATTCTCATATTATAATATGAAAATTATATAATTGATATAAAACTCGAATTTTAGCCCTTTCTGTTATTTTAGCTCCATTATAATATTTGGAGTTCGACACAGTACCGAAATTTTGAAAATATTTGTGAAATATTTATGCACTTAAATCCATTAAACGAAATATTGCAACTCATAATAAAATATATTTAATATTTTAACTAGGTACCTATTTAAAATAATATTGAAAATTAAAATTTAGTTAGTAAGCGAAATATTTATGTTTACGTTTCTGGGCATAAGTTTAGATACCTTATATCTTCGTTGTATTCGCACGTTCTATCGATACGTTATCAAATAATTGATTTGAAAATCGATTTTCTTTAAATTTTGATATTCATACTTACTATAGGGAGATAGAACACGGAAAACCTAGCACGTTCGAAGTATATGTTTGTCCTAACGTCCGTTTGTCTGCCCTTACAATAATTTCTTGCTGTGATTACCAATTCGTGGTTAAACAAATTGGTTTAAAATTGTTTATAGAATGATATATATATTGTATATATAATTATATTATTGTTTAAAATACGTTTAGCAACCAAAAATTTAGCACGCTCGAGGAGTGGGCATTCTAAACTTGTTTTGTTTTCAGAAGTTCTATTCAGTGGCACAAAATTGCATTTCTTGTGTCTGATTAGGTAAACTTAGAATTCCATCTATATAATTCATTATCCAAATTTTATTCTATGATTATATTTTAATATTATGTAATATTATAATGTATATTATATTTATGTTATTACTAAGGGTTGTGTTATATTTATAGGTAATCTTTTTATTGACCTGAATTATATTCAATATAGTAAATTACCATTACAGTACATTTAAATGTATGTGTTTATTATATGCAATTTAAAGGAGTATACAAGATTTTTAAAATTTTAAAATAATAATGTACATTTGAACATTTTTTTTTTGTTTTTTTTTTTCTGCCATGTACACTTTGTATCTAGAAGAGTCCATATTTTGTTATATTACAATATTACATTCAAAATTGTATATGGTAAAATGTATGTAAAACGGAATTCTATAATATCCCTACTCATAATTGTATTTGTATACCTACTCATAATCATCTATTAGGGTTATCTTGTTTTTTAAAATAAAATTTCGAAGGTCAATGGCGAAAAAAAACCAAAAAAAGTTTATCAATAAGCAGCGAGTTCACGACATACCATAGGTAAGTCATAAAATCAATTTTATCATGTATAAATAAACTTGTACATGATTTATTATAGTGCAATTTACGTCCTCTTTTATGCTTGTTCTTATTTTTCCATTATTGTATCATTTCGAACAAAAATATTTTCATATATTCGCACGTGGGTTTTAAATTATACACCCGTCTCGAAAATCTTTTTGGATCAGCTGTAGAAACTAGAAAGCAATGATATAAACAGTAAAAGTTTTCATGGCGAACGTTAATACCCAGTGGTTTCATACTGTAAATCGAATCTATAACTTTAATATACACAACAAACATATAATTATTTATTACTGTATGCTTACTACTTATTGCTATTTTAACACTACTCTCATTCCGCCACACATATATATATTAAAAAAGTGTGTCAAATGTCCTAAACAAAAAGTTTTGACAACTTTTTAGAAATAGGAAAAATAAATATTATCCAAAGTATTCCTGAACCTGCATGAAATGGTTAAAATAGTATTCACTATTCATTATAGATAGGTAGGTATAAATTAAATAAATAAAAATAAAAATAATTGGAATGTCGGTTCTTTTGGCATGCTCCGCATAAGTAACTTGAAATAATTCGGTTGCATGATTTATGATGTCCAATTTTAAAAAGTTGTGTTTTGGATAAACTACGTTTTTATAAATCTCCGTTTTTTAAAAGTAAAAACACGTCGGGAAACTCTGCGAGCGTACTAAATGTTCGGTTTTTAAACATATTTTAAATATTTAACTATAATTTCATAAACAATTTATTTAACTTACTATACTTATATTATATGGAGATATCAAATTGATAAAACGAATAAAAATTATAAATATTGATATTAGTAACCATTACGAGAAATCGTACAGACCGAGTGACGTAACATATACATCTAACATAAAACGTATAATATATATCTTCATGGTAAGGGCATGCTCTTTAGGGTTCATTGGGTTTGACCCCCCCCCCCCCCGTTGATTTATGAGAAGACGTCATGTTACGTATAATTTTCGATTGAAACAAGGAAGTTGTCTCAACAAAATATGAAGAAAAAATTGTTCTTTTTATTTTATATTAAATAAAATGAAAAATATTTTACGATTTTAGCAACACTGATCGCCATTGGCAATCACGCCAATCACTCCTTATCAGTCCAGTTCTAGCACAGATGATTATTATTTATCAATACCCACCCCAAAATCTGTATATCAAGATCGATATCTATATCGAGATTCATTGAATTACGCATTGTGTATTGACGTAATTTTAATATTTTATTACATTATATTTTATGGTTTTTGAAAACGTAAAAATAAGGTGTCTCAAATTAAAATTACTAAATTTTTTACAATCACGAGCACTAGTAAATGTGATTTTCTGAAAACGAAACATGAAAATATCGAACAGATATTTTATATATATTAATATATATAGATAGTTGATCAAACACATATTTATGAAAATATTAATGCTTTGTATATATAACATAAACATATTCGTTATACATAAGCAGTTTTTAAATAGGTATACTTAAATACCAAATGTTTATTTTTATTTTCGCTATTCTATTTTCAAGTTGAAATGTATTATATCTGCTGTATCAAAAAATAATGTAGGATTATCTGATATTGAAAAACATAAAATGATTGCATTTAACATTCGTCATGTACCTACTCATATTTTTTTTTTTTTTGTTACAAAATTGTGCACGTATTTAATATAATATATTATTAAAAAAAATTTTAGGTGTTGATGAAAGCTTATTTGGTTACCACAATTGAATTACTTATTTCCATTATTAAAACAAAATGCTAAAAGAAACATTAAATTTCAATATCGTTAGTTGGAGAAATACAATTGATTAACTTTATAATTGGTAATTTAACTTTAAAATGTTATAATTGATAAAACATTTTTGTTATTAATACTATGTTAAAACATTATCTCTCCCCTGAAATTAGATAATAATATGTTCCCCTCATAAAATATTACTGAGTACGTCTCTAGTCCTTGATAATCAAATAAACAAACACGTAACTATGGACAGACGGACGAATGGACACAGCGATTATAAAATGTGTTTATACTATGTTTAGAAACCTAAAAATATTAGAAAACATAATAAACAATAAAATATACATTTAAAATTCAAAAATCAATTAATCGAAAAATGCAATACTTTTAAAAAAATTAAATAAAAACGTACCTATAGGTAATATAAGTATATTTAAAAATTTAATTAATTTTTCAACTCTAAAAGTATAAAGAAGATAGTAGGGAGAAAGTAAGATAGTAAGATAGTAAGAAGAAAGTATAAAGTATAAGTATAAGGACGATAAATATTTAAATTAATATTATTCAGATAAAAATACATTTTTACTAGTGTTTAAAAATTTCATGAAATATATAATTTTGAAATATTAAAATTTTTTTTTTCATCATTTATTATTTAAGTCTTAAAAAATAGTCTTTAATAAATAGATATACATATAAAAATATTAAATTTAATAATTCATTTTTTTATTTTCAGTTTTTCATATTTTAACATTTGTAATTTTAGTTATATTAGGTAAGCAAATGCATCAATAAATTATAAATCTCTTATTTAATAATATCGAAAAACATTTGTCTTCTGTAATATTTTTCTCTATTTCAATCAGATTATGATTTTTTTGGCTTGAATTTTTTACAATCAATTACAATAATTGCACACATTTTGTTGCGATTATTTTAATACCTTTGATCAATGCTGGGTAAGTTAATGATTTTTTTTAACTCAGTTTAGTTAAGTTAATAGAAAAAAATAGTATAAGTTTAAAGTTAATAGTTATTTTTTATTAATAATTAAGTTAAGTTAAATTTAGAAAAATAACTTAATGAGTTATTTTATTTATTTATTTATTTATTTATTTTTTTTTTGTACGAGTTCATATAACATTTTAAATATACAGGTATAAATTAAGTATCTATTATTTTTTTGTAAATACTGTTATTTTTTAACTTAAATTAACTTAACTTTTAACTTATGAACTCGATAATGCCTTTGATATTTTCCATGTTTTGAAATAATTTGTGAATTAGGCCATTGTGTTTACCCATTATAAAAAATTTGCTTAAAAAAAATAAAAATATAAACACAGTGATATCCAGGTATATCTACATATATATAATAATATTTATTATTATTATTAAAAACTTATATTATTATAATAATATTTTGTTTCATATTTTTAAATTTAACACCATCTAATTAGTAGCAAACTCGATAATCTTGTAGGTACTCATCGTAAACTGATTTATGTATAATAATTTTTATAATACAATTTGCATTATAATAATAATAATTTTATAGGTTACTACGTATACTTTTAGACACCTTATATAAAATCTTCGTTGTGTCCGTCCGTCCATCCTATCAATACGTTATTATTAGTATACATAGTATTACGAGGGATATTATGGATTTGAAATTTTGTTATTCATAGTTATTGGAATAATAGTTACCAAGAAATCTAAAACATTGTGATAGGTTGAAGTTTTACTTAATGCATCTGTTCATACAATTCATTGTCATGGTTACCAATATCAATATTTACGATTTATACTTATTTTGTTGATTTTATATAGTAGGTCAAACAAATTATTTTACAATTGTTTATTAAATTATAGTTCATTATTTAAAATATGTTTAGAAATCGGGAATTTTGCACTCTCGTGAGTGGACTTTCTAAACTTTTTACTTTAACCGATTTTAGATTTTTACGACTCTATCCAATAAATAACTTGACAGCGATATTCAACCAAAAGGAAAACGTACATATAAGACTACGATGGAAATATTCCATAGGTAGGTATTTAGAATTTTTTAAGTTTGGGCGAGAACTATATACAGAATGAAAATCATAAAACATTTAATTCAAGAACTAATTAATTATCGTTACCTATATATACGTAATGAGTATTAATATAATATAAAATATAATAGGTACCTATGTAAATTGATCAATATCACCTATTATAAGTCAGTTTCTCAAAAGAGAATCATCTAGAATAATACGCGTTTGAAGTAATAAATTAAAAACAAATTTAAACTAATATATACTTATAGATATAGGAATATACGGAATATTGGATTTCGAACTGCGTAAAAGTTTGCTCATAACCAAATGAAAGTCTCGCCTCGAGTTTCCAATATATATATGTATATACCTATACTTGGCAGAGTAATTTAAAATACAATGTATACAATCTATCTTTGATATGAGGTATTGTATTAATAAGTGAAACTCTGCGAATAATTAAATCTCTCGTGAACGGATATGGATATTATTCTACTCGCAAACAACGACAACAATTTTTGCTCGAAATGGAACACAAAACAACAACAAAAAAGTAAAACTGATCTTCCATATAATAGAATATTATTATGTAGATCCAGCTAATGATAATAAATATAGCAAAAATACGATCAACGATTGTTCTCTTGAAAACTTAAACATAATAACAAAATGAAAATTGGTGCAGATATAATGTGTAACTTGTATTTCTATTCGTGTTTTAGACATTTTGTCTATAAAACTCGAAAGCGAATACATTATAGAACTAACAATCCTGTGAAAACGGAATTGTTTTTATATAATCGAAAAAGTACGCCACAATAGGCCATGTAATTATCCTTTAAAGTTATCGGTGTATATATACGTTGTAATCTACAAAGCCTAAATTACAACAATTTGTAATAAGGTGGATTACACGAGAGTAACTTTCATTATTTTAAATATAATTAAGTATTATTGTACTTATACTTTGAAGCCTTCATGATTATTAACATATTATTTTATCAAAATTATTAATATTGTAGCAGTGTTTATAATATTTGAAAATCAAATATTATAATTTTTTAATTCCAGTCAATTGAACGATTCTAAACTGTAAAGTGAAATATGAGACAAAAAAATCAAACGACTAGACGAGTCATTGAAACGAATCATTGTATTACTACAAATTTATTTAATATAAATATTAAAGTTTCTTTTTCTTAAATAGAACTATTTTAAAATAGCTGTTACAAATTAATCTCATACCTTTATCTTTTTTAAATTTCTATACATAGGTAAATATATATACCTATTATATTATATTATATTCCCATTGTGTGCGTTCGTCCTATCGATTCGTTTGCATAGATACTATATAGTACATATAGATACTAAGGAGATTGTTGATTTGATAATTGACCATCTTATAAAATTTGTTAGTTATAATTGCCATAGTTATCAATATGGATATTTACAAATTTTAAATGTTTTAATAAATTTCAATATTTATAGGTAGTATGTGCTATTCATATTATACTTGTAGTTAAGTTTAATTATTTGTAAAAAGTTATAAATAATTTTTATATGGAATAAACAAAATAAATTATAATATGTATAGAAACCGAAAAATTGTCACATTTGCAGAGTGGGCTTTTCTAACTTCTTTAATTTTATCCATATTTCAGACAACTTAATCACAATTTATTATAAAATTATCACGGGGGTGGGGGACTCTAAGCCTCATGCACTTCTAAAAAGCACAAAACAGAGACGGCTCTGCAGATTGCAGGTTTGGTCAAAACCCTTGAAAATTATTTAAAAATCGAAATTATAGATTCTCAAAAAATATAAAATTGAATCTCAAAAAATCGAAATCCGTAAGGTTTTTTTTCGAAAATCCAAATAAAGTGAGCACGAAATAATATGTTCTGTCGCTTTTTTTTTTTTTAATACACGAGTTTAATAGTGCTAATCGATAATACAATAAATATAATATTTTTGCCATTGAAATCGATCCCTGTATACGTGCGATCAATTTTTGTTGTTTTAAACGCGCGTTTAGGGAGCGTATATCCGGTGTGATTTCCGCCAGCTACATGGACTCCGAAGGCACGTACAATATAACATCGTTTCCAACATCATTCATTGATAGGTATTCTTTCCTTTTATTATTATTTCAACGAAAATTAAACGATCTGTATACTCTACTAATTATTACAATTTTACAATATGGCCAAAAGTTGAATTCAGGAAAATTTTTTAAGGTGACGCTTTATCTAGAAACACACTAAAATGATACAAAAGAAAATGAAATTTTAACATTTTATCAAATATGGGTAAATAGAAAATTTCTTGATAATATGCTTGTATTTATGACTTAATAATATATATTTGTATGTTCTGATAGTTGTATTTATAAATATATATATATATATATAGAGGGAGTGACTAAACAAATCTCTTACGAAACTCTCTACTCTCGTTTTCTTATCAAAATTTTTCTCAAAATTATTCAAAATTTGGTTTAAATAACATTTCAAGATAATATTTTGAAATTTTAGTCTTCCTAGAAATGTAAATTGCCTTTCTGAGTTATACTTGCTGGTTTGCTTTTGCTGCAGTTATTGACATTAGAAAACGTATTCAATTAATGGTTGTATTGGGTTTTTGTTTTGGAATTAAGTGTTAGTGTGTTACATGCAATCTTTAGTAGTTTTCAGATCTGCTGTTGCTTCTATCCGGTATAAGATTTCCGCTGGCAATATATAGATACCGTTTCCGACCTTGTTCACAAACAGGTATTCCTTCCTTTTTCAGTGAATACAAAATTCCCAAAACACTCTGTACTCGAATGTTTATAAAATTTACTCGATTTCTCTACTATAGTTGTCTTGTGTATGTATTATCAGGACGTATTGATTCGGAGGACATTTCGCAGGAAATTATTAGTTGGGTGTTTGACGGAGTTATAATTTTGACACGAAATCCTTTGCAGTTTATCGGTTATTTATATCCGGTGAGCGATTTTCTGCCAGCCATTTATAATACATATACTTCTAAATATATCGTCGTTCGTATAACAATATGTTTTATATTATCCCTTATATTTGTGGGAAAATACTTATTAATATACTACTATTTGAATTCTAAGCGAACGGCACGCACTGTCACCCCAGCACACGAGCCTATATCGATTCTTGACTCACGCAATAATAATATATTATCCATTTTAATTTATAATAGGTATAGCATATTATTATATATTCAATTATTTTTCGCAAATAGATTGAACGAGGGCTTCCGATAAAAAAAAAAAAATTAGTAATATTCATGACAAAATCGACTGTAACGCATAAATTGAATGCTGAATATTATATATATTAGTATAGGTAGGTATACAGTACCACAGTGGAAACAATAAGAAAATCATACATATTTAGAAAATGAAATTATGTGTTCAAATATAATGTACGGGGATTATGATAATATTTTCTCGCACTTCCTGACAAGACTCTGCTGTTGTTAAAAATAAATAAGAATACTGTTAGATATCCAACAGCAAAAATTATTCGACAACTTTAAATATATTTTAAACGTAAGGAATCTCTGCCTAAAATCAATTACTGTTTTTCTGAAAAACGCTGCTTTTGTTGTATTTTTTTTTTTTTCTTTTTGATTAGGTGAATTACCGATTGGATTTCCTACACTGTGAGATATGGTGTAATGAATATATAAGTAGGTATATTATAACTTTGCAGGAATACAATTATTTAATTGTCCACAAAATCGACAAATTTTTCATATTTTCGTCGGTACTATTTCAAAAAGTACACTGTTTGTTATACTGACCTGCAATATTTTCCATTTCTAAAATATAACATTAACTATTTAATATATATATAGGTATCTGATACCTACGTAATTATTATGTTTATTTTAAGTATAAAATTTATACTATTTAGAGATGCCCGTAATAAAATTACATTACTGTACAAAAACGGTATTTGGTATACCCTTCAGTATAGCTGTATATACTTTAGTATACTGCAATACTCTAGCTGGCATTAACAAACCTAGAACAAACATTATTTTATGAAATTAAAGGTGACGATGTTTGCTATATGTGTGGTTACACAAATAGTGATTTGAACATATTTTTATTACGGTAATAAAAAATGCTGCAATGTAATTTGTAAATATAAACAGATGATTTGAAAGTAAAGATATCGAAGAATGATCTTGGGTAGGTACCTACCTAAGTACAGTAAATATTATTGTCATTTTTACATTAGTGTACGAGAAATATTGTTTGCCGCGTGTCAATTTTGACTGGAGAACAAGTTGAAATTTCTTTCGAAAAATTAGATCAACCGATAAACGTCATTCAATACGTTGCTTGATTTTCTATAAATTTTGTTAAAATTGCCTATAACACATAAAACTACGTATGTAAGCGGGTGTAGTGTGACGCGTCCTCTTGAAAACCCCGGGGACCTCCAGACGTGGGATTCGGGAGGTCGATGTAAACGCTACTATATATGTAGGCGCGTATACACATTATATCGATATTCGGTTATACGTGGTATAAAAAGTTCGGTTCCGATTGGGTTCCTGTATGTATACCTACTATATACGTACAAATAGATGACATGAAAAAAGGAAACGTAGAAAACGTCTGAAAAAAAAACAATTCGCAAATACATGGCGTGCGCGATCCCCGCTCCGCATATAGTCGTCGATCGGTCTATAACTTTTCGAAAGCTCCCCCCCCCCCCCGACCGTCTGCAACAGTGCGTGACCACCGGCTGTGCGGTTCGAGAACGAATTAGATATAGCTGTCTTTGAATGATACGAGCGCGTGGGCTTTTTATATTATACATTATAATATATACGTGTAGGTGGTATACACGTGGTGTACGGTTTTCCGGAGCAATAATAATAGTAATATCTATCGGGTCGTTTCGACTTTCGCAAAGACGATATATTATAAACAGACGGCTGTGTGTCGTCGATATAATACTTATATTTTATTATATATATATGTGTGTGTGTGTTTGTGTGTGTGTATGTGTGTGTGTGTGTGTATTGTTCGTTGAACTTTACGCCTTTGTGGTGTGCAAGAAGGTGGTTTCGTTTTTTCGCCCTCCGCGTGTTCGCATTAAAACTTCTTCGCTTTTATCGTCTGATCGTCGTATATTTCCAGCAGTATAGCAGCAACAGCAACAGCAACAGCAGCAGCTCTCGCCTCGGTCGCGAGAATTATACAATTTTTTTTTTTTTTTTCACTCGTTCGCTTTTCCCCTTCGCGACAATAAGCTATTCCGGGTCGACCGCGATGCGTCGACGACGAAATCGAGAACAAAAACTCGAGATAAAAAGCTACCGCTGCAGTAGGTATATTTATATATATATATATATATATATAATATATATACATACATATATATCTATGCTATGGAAGAGGAGGTTTAGGATGATAGAAAAAAAAAAATGGAAAAAATTGCGGATAAGATCGAGAATGAGATGTCAGTTCGGAGGCTGTGGTAAGTATGTACGATGGTGGCGAAAAGGCTTTTGAAAAATGGTCAAAGTGGCAATCTCGCAATAGGGTCGAATTAATGGCTGTTTGGGGTTGCTCGACCCCATGCCATAAACAGCGCACCTACCCTCGCCGTCGCGGTCCACAAAGGGGTCGTCGTCGTATATATACGCCCAGAGAAACCGTCGAGATTTCTGCCTTTTTGCCGTCGTCGTCGTCGTCGTCGTCGTCGTCATCATCATCCTCGGCAATTGTCTTGGAGGGTAATTGTTGCCAAAACCGCACGCGAATAAAATATTATCGTCGTCCTTATCCGCCCCGCAAAAACGACTTGTTGACTGTTGGCAATTATATAGCATCATCGTTGACGGATCGTCGTCGTACAATGTTTGGTCGGTCCCTGGTGGATCCCTGCTCTGACCCTGTTTGGTCTGTCGGTTTGCCATTCATCATGTGAAATTCGTTCGATTTAACAGTTTCATTTTAATTTTTCCTCATCTATAGTATATGCACGATATATTATCCTCGTTATAGGTATTCTCCTTCGTCAGAATATACGTACAAATCATTCATTATCCTCTTCGTAATAATGTCTCTTCAATATTCCTTCTCGTACTAGACATAAAAATGAAAAATTTAATATATTGTAAATTATGCTTCCTGTATACGAATACTTAGGTACTAAAGGTATAGTAAAATTTTAGAGTTTTTAAAACGTAACGATATTGATTTTTAATTGTCCTCTTCTATTAAATTCTCGTGTTATTCTCTAATCGTTGGTCGGGGTCAAAAAATATATTTAATTATTACATAATTTGTAATGTACTTTTTTTGTGATTTGTTTGTATGCCATGCTAGAAAAAACATAACTCTGTTATCACATTCACTCCTCTGTAAGTATAGTTATTCCAATATGCTAAATTTATCTCAATGAATGTTCATATACGTATATTGAAGCTGAGTGCAATTTCGCAATTTTTCTATCCTACGAAAAATAATTCAAGTTAAAATCACTCATTACTTTCTGGAATTAATTTTAAAATCTTCCTTTCCACGCTTCTTTTTTGGTCCTATACGTCTACGTCAAGAATTACACCAGGAACCTGCCATTATATCAAATAAATCCATTACGCAAATGAAAATCCTTTCTTATTTTTAAACACGTACCTATATAGTGCATTAGTTTTTGTTTTATTTTATAATTTTAAATCTATAATATAGTACGGATATGCCTATACTTATTTACACTGTATAATACAGTCCTTATATAGGTATATAGTATGTAGGTTTTCTTGAGTAAAGTGTATTTTACATGGAAGTTTTGTATATTTATAGGTGAAAAATCTATTTTGACGATAGATATGATCACAGGATAACGTTACGGACGAACACCGTTTTGATGCAATATGATGACGTGTTCTTTAGTCGTTTCCATTAATATGATTACATTTTAACAATCGGTTGAATTAATAGTGTAGTGTACATATACTCTCCGTATTATTTGATTATTATCGTTTCCAAGTACGGTTCATTTACATGATATTGAAAGTTTTGAAACATTTTGATTTAACGTGGTTTTATTTATATATTTTTTTATTTTTTCCTGGAATTGGGCCATTTTTCAACGTTAAAAACTTCAGTCAAATTTACGCCAGATTCTAAACTACATAATAATATTATAAATCTGATACCCGTTATACTTTGACGATAATAATAACCGTTCTCTTTTAATCCCCCTCACATAATATACGTACGAATAAACTCGTTAAAAATGCATGTCTAAAAATGTCATTTAGTTTGAATGACAACAAAATGTATTCACCGTTCGATGTATCATGTATGCATTTGATTAACAGATATCCTACACATTATATTATATAAAAAAGCTGTCTATTTCATTTATCATATTACAAACAATAATTCGATCCATGTTCTTCGTTCCAATGTTTCAAAAAGTCGTCAAATAATACACAATTTTATACCAACCTGTAGTGAGAAAATTATACCCTTTTCTTAAATTATATGGACACAATAGTATTTATAACTTAAGCATATAATTTATGTGGTACACGGGTACTCTACTACTCTACGCAATTTAAAAAAAAAAAGATTTTATTTTTTTTATTAACTAAAATATACATTCTATATTATTCTTTACCAAAATTAAATATTCAAAACAATATAAATACTTCATGAAGATTTAAAATCCCACTGACGAATAATGATTATAAGCCAGAAATGTATTATTTTAAGTATATACCTATACCTGTTTGTTCTGGTATAGTTTTAATGGGCGATTTTGGCTAATTTGGCTGAAATTGATGGCTTATTTTTGTGTGTTATAATATACACATTGTGTAGTGGAAAAAAAATACAAGTGTACAGTAGCAAATTCGTATGTGTCTTGTTACTTTGGAAACCAATTAAGCGGTCATTTTGGTGTTTTGACACAAAAATATATAAGACAATATTTTTCATCAATTATAATCAATTTCGGTAGGATTTTTCGAAAATATTATATTTTTATTAAATTGCATCTTTAAGATGTTTCAATCCCAGTAATGAATGATTATAAAAAATATTGATAAGATTATGAATAGATAAAGGAATAAAATAATTATAGCGTTTATACCTACATTCGTATACAGTTTTACTGTAATAATGATTAGTATTAACTAGTATCAATAGTGCAGTAAATAATAGAAATTCCATATGAAACACAGGTGCATATATGAATTAGAAGAAAAATGCTATTTTTAAATTCTGTATTGAATACTATTTAATCTGCTTACCTCCATGGTTACCGGTATCACAGAACAATTATTAATAGGTACTCTTTTCTTAAAGAAAATCATATTTCACATTTCTTATGAATAATGAATAATTTTTATGTTTTTACAATTTACAATTTATGAAATTAAATATTGTAATTCTATGTCCTAGGTACATCACTTTATTAATTAAACTCTAAATGGTTTTTTTTTTTTTTTGTTTGTTAATTTGAATATTTATTTACAAAATTATTATTATTGTTATTTATATAATTATAAATTATTAACTATGGCCCAATCACAAAAGATGAAAATGAAAATTGTTTTCTTTTAAATCCCAATACGATCACAATACTTACTAGACACAATTAAAAATGTATTACACCTAAAAATTAATATACCTACAACAATTAATTATAATGCTCTTCCTGCAATATTATACAATATTTATTTTATTTTATTAGGTGTGTAAAATTTATATTTTGTTTTTTCATCATTATTATTTAGAATATTAAAAATGTTTAACAAATGAAAAATTTTAATATTGATAATCTTATTAACCCCTACCTCTTTTTTAAATCAATTTATGACTCATTCCACTCCTTTTCACTTACCCCCCCCCTCCTCATAGAAAAATTCATGGAAATTTGAAGAGGGCTGACATTTTGTACGATAAACCGAGCCGTGGGAGGCTTATTGCTACATATTGCCATACAAAATGTCATAACATATGGGAAGCTACCGGTTTTTTTCGAGGGGGGGGAGGAAGGTGCGCTAACCCCCTCTCATTTACGCCTTCGACCCCCTTTATTAATATTATGATGTGCAGTACCAAAAATAATGAAAAAATACCCCCGAGTCCGGTTTGTAGATTTTATCATCAACAGTAAATGATTCAAAAAATTAAAATAACGCGTCCCATTAATCTGAACACTAAATTATGAAATTACATTGTCATTTCTGATGGTGTATTTGGGTTACTTATATAATGTATATATATATAGTGTATATACACACATTATAGTAGTACCTATATCTAAATATATCCGTAATCTTTTACAAGTACATTTTGCCGTAATGTATTTTCGCACATATTATTATATTATACATATATGTACACAACGATTTAGTCAGTTTTGTAAACGTTGAAGTGCGTGGTTGTATAACCGAAAAGGATTATCGCACTTCACAGTATTCTTCGTTTGTATAGTTGGTCCCTGTGAGATTATGACCCACTTATTCCGTATATATATATATATATATATATATATATAGCATTTCATGCCAATCCACTTATTCGCCATCGTCGTAACATGTAACGTTTAATTATTATTGTACGGATGTTGACTTTACGATATTCCAAATTATTGTGTTTCATTATTGTATAATGTAAAATATACAAAATTATATGAGGTCAAATATAGAAAACAAATTAATTTTTTAATCTTATTTTATTGAAAATTTCGAGTAGGTATGTACGTTCACGGGAAATGCACTAAAAATCATAAACTCATAACAATGCACCTATGTATTGTTCCAATTTTAAAACGTTTTCGAAGTACCTATACCTACAAGTGTAACTGGTATATACTGTACCGTACTCCGGTGCTCGTATACATAATATTACCTATAAGCTATATTACTTACGCCAAATTATCAACACCAGAGAAACGAAAATATAGAAACGATTTCGATAAATACCCTTGAATTGCAGCGATTTTGGATTAATCTAAGCACATCCTTCTGCAGAGATAGTCTTTGCCTGCAAGACCGTATTTATGGAACTAATCTATTGGGCTGTAGTTCGCCAGTAGTAGCACTTAAGGGGGGGGGATGGTAAATTACCGAAAATTTTTTTCTATAATATATTTTGTAAAATTTTTAGGGGTGGCTGTGATGACAAAGCCTCGTGAATAATTGATGAACAAAAAAAATTATCTTCCACTTTTATGGAGGAGGGAGTGATGTTGAACAATATTAAAACCACCCCAGGGCCGCCAGTTGTCTAAATACGGTCCTGATCCTTGTAGAGAAATCAAAGCATATTTTTACGTTTTAAATTCAAAATATTTCCTTGTAATTATATCGTTATCGTAATATTCCAATATATTATGTATATTATATTATAATTAAATCAAAATTACATTTATCGTATAATGAAAATAATTTTCGTGTACGTTATCGTTTTATTTGCCACCCTTTTACAATATTTTATAAAATTTGTGTCTATGCAGGAGTTTGCACCAAAAATATACATTTAATTGTACAAAAAAAAGGAGTTTGTTTTAACTATAAAAACCATTTTGTACCAGATATACCATATGTAATACCCAATTTTATGTGGTAACTTTAATTGTTAAAAATAAAAATTATTCAGTCTACAGTAGGTATATTTTATATATATTAACAACCTTATTGCATTTTAAAAAATGAGTACCTAAATTAGTTCTTTGCCAATAATATAACTTTAGGACTACCGAAGTTACTTTATATTACACTAAGATCATTATATATATCTTATAAGTTGTGACTTATATTATATATATATTAATATTTCTATTTGTAGATATGGGTACAATAAGAAGTGCCACCAAAGAATTTCGAATTCATCGTCATATTCAGCGTTTAAAATAATGAATGTATATGCATATAAAAATAAATTGAAAATATTGAATTTTATAAATAAAATGAATTTGGTTTCAAATGAACTATATGGGTGCTCAAAATAATATATTTACATATTTACAATGTATGCAAGCATTTTAATTTAACAAGTTTTAAAAATTATCTTTATACCCATAATTAGTAAATAAAAATATTCGAAAATATTAGGGATTCTATTCTAATTTTTTTTTTCAGAAAAAAACTAAAACGAATTTATTTTTAAATTTCAAAGGAAAAGACTAGTTTGTTAAGTTTATAAAAAAAAACAACTAAATAAACTAGGCAAATATATATGGATTAAATTTTATGATTCTGAGTATAGCAAGGAATACTTTGGTTTTACAATTGGTTTTTATTTTTTATGTATGTACATCTACATTTTTTTGGGTGGAAGTATGAAGGTATAGAACTCAGAGACGTCGTTTCAGTTTATATACGTAAATAGGGATGAAAACATTATAAGCCGGTCAATTTTACGTTTCATCAGGGAATTTAAAAAAAAAATGTTTTCTACGTAATATAATTTATTTTATGACCTTTTCTATAATCACTAACTATTTTTCAGAGTAGACGCTTTGTATAATTTATTGATTAATACACAACATTTTAAAATATATGACCTTTTTCTTTAACCTAACCTTTAACCTAACCTAACCTAACCTTTCGATCTAAAAAATACAATCCTATAGGTGGTGCAATTAGACACATATAATAAAGGACTGCAAAAGTATAATCTGAATTCCTCAAATTACGAACTTGACAGAACTTTATGATAGAAATTCGTTCTAGTTAGTACTTTATATAAAGGTCATGTTTTTATTTTTCTAGTAATGTTTTAATAAGTGTAACGACAACTTATCGAACTTAACGAAAGAAATTTATAAATTTAAAAATAACAAATGAATTTTTCATGGATACCGACTTATACATATTTTTATATGCATAAATATACGTGTTTGGGTATAAAAGGAGTTGAGTAGGAGTAGGAGTAAGAACATTCTGGTATCAAATTTATTTTAGCTGATACTTTAAATAGATCATTTTTCGGTTTTATTATTACTTCTCTTAAGCGTGAAGGAAAACTACCGAAAATAATGGATAATGTTAATAAATCATGAAAATAATATACTATACCGAATTATTATATTGAAATTAAATAATCATAACTTTCAAATTCAATACTACATCCACCACCAGCATCTTAAATTACAAGTGAATAGTGCTCTAACACTATACTGAACGGTTATTTCTTTTAAATAAACCCATATTAAAGGAGAATTATTTTCCAAGAAATATATTTTTTATATAAAGAATCTTATATATAGATATATGAAGTGTAAAATGATGTACATTATACCAATAAAAAAATCTCAGTATATGTACGTAAATTTCGGTAAATATTTTTTTATGGAGTAAATTTATTTGACCATAGAATTTCGTCATTTCTATAAGAACAGAACATTAGGTACACCTACATTCACTGTTTTCGTCAGTTTAATGGACAATATAGCAAACAATAATAATTTTGCTATGTAGAATTTAAATTATCGAGTTTTTGATAAGGGAAATAGAAAAATCGATATTACTAATGATAATATTAACCTTAATTATATTGACTATACTATTTACATTAATTATAGTAATAACAATGTAATTTGTCATAAAAAAAAACTGGCAAAAATAGACGGTAAAATGTTAAATATTCCTACGTACAATTCCCGAGCTCATGTTTGCTATACAACTCATACCTAATAAATTGTGCCCTTCACCCATTCTGGCATTAATTAAAATGTCTGGTTATGTTACGGATAACTAGACATATAATATATTATATCATTTTTGAAAAAAGGCAATGCAATTAAGTGATGACGAAACGTGTGTGGTACGTTAAAGAATAATCAATATATAATTGCATTAAGTGTCAAAGAGAAAATGCATAATCGTTAGGTACCTACATACATGTATTTGCTAGTACCTACTTATACATTTTTACATACACAGGTATCCAGGAATTAACACTAAAACTTTGGAAATAATCACATATGACAAATTCAATTGTAATTGAAAACCTATTTTTCATTTTGTTTAAATCAAACTTTATTATTGGGTTATTATCTCGATCTACTCAAATCATTTTTGAATTCCTCCCATAATTGATTTCACCATAAGATTAAAACGCATATATAGGTACCTACATACTTACTACTTTAATAGATCGTATTAATTTAAATAAAAAAACCATGTGTGACCCATCAAAATTGTAATATTTTAGGTTGAATTTTCTCGTGATGAAATCAATTTTATGTTTTATTTACATAAAAATAAATATTTTAGGGGCTATGTTACAAAATAATTTTTAAAAAGCTAGAGAAGCACTACTTCGCACGACGGGTTGGATATAGGTGGTAGAAGTTAGTCCATCGTCTATTCGGTCCTTGGCAGGAAAAAATAGTGTACTATTATTATTTTAGATTATAAAATAAGAAGAATAAAAACGATTCTTGGTGGAGTTTCAGCGTAATATTATTTTAAAATAATATAACCATGATAATTGTATTTGTTATTTCCTCTACATTTATAAAATATTTCCATTATAAAAGATAGTTTCTTTATATTTAAGAAAACTACTAAAAAAATCTAAAAATGACTTATTCAAAATATGTAGATTACTATACTCTGCGTGATAAAAGAATGCAACCAGGCGGTGACCAAGTTGGTGAATTTTTCGCCGAAAATCGTCATAGAGGATCCCGTCGAAGAACGCTGTGAAACGCTATACGGAACTATTGTAATTCACAGACTATTGTTTACATTGCATTCGTAAAATATTATGCATTTAACCATCCATCACGTCCACGATGTGATGTATACAATATCCGATGGCCGCTTGAAGAGAAAAATTTGGCCTCAAAACGCCTCAAGTGAATCATTTGTATGCGTGGCAGAATTCTCTCGTAGCACTGAGTATTGAAGAAACATAAGTTATATAAGTACAATATACGAATAAATATACGTGTACATAAGTCATGTACCGTATTAAAACGTATTTGTTCTTAATGCTTAAGGAACTACTAGGAAAATAAAAAAATGGCATAGGTATATTTCTTATAGTACCAACTAGAAACCAAACTAGAACGAATTTTCCACCAAAAAACTTCTTTACCCCAAAATTTCTACTCAACTTCTACCTAAAAAGTTGCTTATAGAAAAAATATAAACAACATTGTAAAATCAATAATTTCCTTGCTCCACTCAGAATTTAAAAATAACAGTAAAAATCATTGATAACTATAATGCTGATAATAATAGTTGTTACATTATGTACCTATAAATAATAATAATAATAATAATGTACAATACTATGATAAATGTCAATATTAATAAGTAATACAGTTTATTCTATTACATAGAATCCAGTTCTTAAAAATTAATTCATTAAATAATTGATTCAAAAATATTATTGTTATTTGATGAACCTTGAAGTTTTTATTTTATTTTAAATAATTATAATAATAAATTATAGGTATGTATATATATATATATGAAAAAAATATTATAACAAATTGAACTAATCTAATAAAAAGAATTTAGGACAAGTTTTAACTTTTTAATATGTGAGCTGCTAAAAAAAAAAAAATCCATTTTTATTTAGTAAATTTATATATTTTTTCCATAATTATGATCATATAGGAATATTTTTTGTAAAACAAAACATATTATAATTTATTATAGCAAATTGTAATTTTAAAAAAGCCCAGTCAGTAGAGAGTGGAAGTACCTACTTCTCTTTTAAGTTATCACTGTATCAGTATATGAGGGGAGAGTACTTCGCACATCGGTTAGGATATTAATGTTGGATATATTGAATTTGAGAGCAATGATAAATCATTGAATTCGATAAAAAAAAAAAAAAAAAAGGAACGAATCTAAGTGGAGTTTCAGTGTAATTCTTATTATTATTATTATTATTTTTTTTTTTTGAGAGGAGAAATCAAAATGTGATCTTCTAAGGTATATACCAACAAATATGGTTATTAAGTATGAATTAAATTCAATATAAGTTATACGAGATCTCTTTAAGTCTACTTAATATTATAATTAGGAAAATGTCACTATTATGTAAGTACCTATATAAATGTATAAGTAGGTACTATATAATGTATATTATAATAATTCGTTTTAATATATTTATAAAATAATACATATACTATATATATATATAATATTTATAACTTGTATTTCTAGTACCATGTCATAAGTATTATAAATATATATTTCTATTATAATAAAATTATAGGTATTTTGCTTAACTCAGATAGACAATTATTTGACTTATTGTATTTAAATTTTAATCTATACAAATTAAAAATTCAATAAAATGACTTTTTTAAAGTACCAATTAAATTCTAGAACATCAGTTATATACAGTATAGATACGTTTGTATGTATATATATATCTTTACATACATCTAAATAAAAAATACAGTTATCTAGATAACTAATTATTATTGTATCATGAAAAACAAAATTTTGAATACTTGTAGAAAAATTTATTTGGATAAAATTTTGTGTAATTATCTTTATCTTATCTAGATGATTTCTTTGTTATCTAATCCCAATGGCCAATACTGTTATACGCTATATTAGTATGTAGGTATACACCATATAAATGGTAGTTCTTTTTTACGGTTGAAACGACGTAGCACTCGCATTTAATGTTTCCATCTAACCAACTAATAAAATACGAAACTTACTACATTTTTATCACAATTTCATCATTTCTAATATTAGTATAAATTGACTTGTTACAAAATATACAGATAAAATTAATACGTTATCTAACCTGTAGCCAAGCTTCTTTTTGAAATTTTAATTTGTTAAGATTTAAAATTTTTTAATTCCAAAAATTTAAATAGATATATTTCTCTTCGAATTAAAACTTCAAAAAAAAAAAAAAATCTACATTATAGATGTCTCGTCTATATACATTTGATAAAGAGTCAATATGACGAAGTTATGATTAGAATTATGTACCTAAATTTGGTATTTTATCAGTTGGTTACATAGAGACAGCAAATATGAGTACTACATACTCTGCAAACAACTAGGAAAATAAAAATATTAACTTCTCAAAAGTACCAAATAGAATCAATTTTTTATCTTTAACATATAAATTCTAGTTTAATTCTAGACATGACATATATTATTTTTTTTATTATTTTATCCTAAAATGTAAAACTAATAAGTCATCTTTATAATACATTACTTTAAAACAAAATATTTCCAATACATTTCCAAGATTATACGAGTTTCAAAAGCAATAAAATTTTTGTAATGCATTTTTCTGAAAAAAGACACGGACCGACCATGGTTTCGGATGTGTTTGTGGCTAAAGTTGTGATTTTTATAAAACATAATTTTTGTTTTTGGCGAACTCGAATAGAGATGTTGATTTGAGTGTAGCTAGGAGTGTTTTTGTGGATACGTATCTGGGATTTGCCGTTATGGTGCGGAATCCGCAGTTTTGAGCGATTTCTAGTTTTTTTCAGTGGGACTTAAAAATTAGGGAGCTTTGCTGCCATACGTTCTTATTGGCCTGATGTAGGCGTTTTACGTTGGTTGGTTGGGCAATTTAGTACCGGGTAGAGTGAGGTTCTTATTCCGTTTGCTTTTAAAATGATAATTTTAATGTATTGAGAGAAGGAGAGCCGTTTGTCAAGGGTATGTATGTATGTATGTATGTATGTATGTATGTATGTATGTATGTATGTATGTATGTATGTATGTATGTATGTATGTATGTATATGTATAAATTAGGTTAAACTATTGTGCACTTTATGTATATATAATTCAAAAATTAGCTTTTAAGAATAGCTTGTGTTAAGATTATTTTGTTTCAGTTAATAAACGATACGGTAAGAAGCTAAGTAAAGCCTAGGCAGTGCGACCCCTTGTTTGCGATTTTAAAAATAAAAATAAAAGAAATGTATGTATGTATGTATGATTGTATGTTATCACAAATATAATAATTAAATAATTAACAAACCGTTATTTTTGTCTGGATAGATACAACTCGCCACATAGAATCGCTGCCGTGAAAAAACACAACTATCTATTCTAATATTCGTACCTATATTCTTGGAAAGGCATTCATTCGATCGAGAAAAATCTGGACTAAAAAATATATATTTTAATTACTGTTCATACGTTTTATCCATTTAAGATAAATTGATAAAAATAAATAAAAAAAAAAACTGTTATATGTCCCATGCTGTACAGTGTATAGTGTATATTATATAAAAATTACGTCAATAGGTACTAGTCGGAACAAAATTCTGACGGATGCGACAAATACTAAACAATTTAATGAGCACAGTTCGGCGTCCTTTCTCCGTTCATGTTTATAGTAACATACATTTAATCTTTAAAATTAAACACACTTGTACAGGTTCACAGTTTAACCTTTTTCAACACAATAAAAAAATAAAATTCTCATAACACTTCTATTTGGTATTTGAACTATTTTTGTGTGTTGGTACTATAGGTAGGTACACAAAAAATAGATTTTTTTCTAGAATCGATGGAAAAATACACTTTTCAGACAACATGCAAGATTGTCGGATACTGTCGGATACTCATCAGTGTTTCAATTACTAAGATATATAGGAAATAAAAAAAACTAGTTTTCCTAAAAATTTTGAATTTTGGATATGACATAATTTTTTTATTTGGGAGGAGGGTCGAATAAAGAATAAAGAAATTTTTATACTTAGGAAATTTCATTTTACTACACATATTATATATATGTGTGTGCTTATGCAGGGCGTTGACGGCTTAAGTGGCCTTGACTGACTTCCTTCCGGCCCATACACCGTCGGTGCACTATAACGTCGTCTTCATCCCCCTCCTCGAACAATAATCGTGTGTCGAAGCACGTGCTAGGTTTCTTCTATTATTATATTCCTTCAATAGCTATATCATATGTCCCTCTCCCTTTCTCGTCACTCTCTCAGTTACCACTATCTGGTCATGTATATATCGTTTATCGGATGACATTCGATACCTATCAGTCCATATTTCTGTATACCTATATATAATATATACAGTATAATCTTCTATGTATATGTATATTGCCTGATCGTTGACGACGCGTCAATGCCGCCACCTATTCGAGATGGCCCGAATAGGAGAAATCTATATTTTGGGTTAAATCTTAGACTTGGATTTAAGGCTAAAGCGATTTACAACTAAATGTTTTTCCATTTTTCATTACTTTTTACTTTTCCATAACGTAACATAAGTTTTGCAACTCTTAATAATCCACTACTGTCGTAAATGGAGACGACTAAATATTATATTCGTCTGCACCAAATGATCAAAAACCATATCCGAAGAGGATATCGAAGAGGGAATGAATACATTAGGAAAATTATTTTGTAATAATTATCTTTATTTTTATATTCCATAAATTATGTTATTTTTAAAAAGTTATCCTGCAAATAAAATACATTCGATATACGATTTTGGGTGAAGTTCAAATATAAAAAGCCAGGGAAACACTTCGCACGTTGAGTAGGATATAGAGAAAGTCAGTTGATCCATTGTCCCTTCGATCCTCGGACAGGATAATATATTACCATTATTTTAGAGTTGAAAGCAATGATGAATCGCTGCATTCGATAAATATGATTCTGAACGGTGTCATTTTTATTTGGGAGGAAAATCAAAAGATTACCTCTCTAAATTACAAACTATATAACTATTTACTATCAAAAAAACTCTTTTCAAAATGTATTTTAAATATAATATACTAGCTGTCATATCCGGTTTCACTAGGAATTTTTTTTTTTATTTCCCTTTAAATAAATAATGATAAATAGTATAAGTGTTATGTTTTTATAATTTATTTAATTGCTATTTTTGACGTTGAATAAAATTTCAACACACTTGACTCATTACCGTTTGAAAAAACCCATAGTATGTAGCACATCGTTACAAACAAAGGAATTTAATATATGTGTATGTATGTATGTATGTATGTATATATGTATGTATGTATATATGTATGTATGTATGTATGTATGTATGTATGTATGTAGGTATGTATGTATGTATGTATATATGTATGTATGTATGTATGTATGTATGTATGTATGTATGTATGTATGTATGTATGTATATATGTATATATGTATGTATGTATGTATGTATGTATGTATGTATGTATATATGTATATATATATATATATATATATGTATGTATGTATGTATGTATGTATGTATGTACGTATGTATGTATGTATGTATGTAAACCCACTTCCCACCTTTCCACCCTTAAAAGTATATATTTCCCCCTTTTAAGCATAAAACTATACAACATGCAAAATTATATTAAAATAAGTATATAAGTACTTATTGATTTATAGTATAAATATAGTATAGGTAATATTAAGTCATTTATTTAGATACCTACCAAATTTGTTGCTAATAAGTAATAATATAAATGTCATGAATAATATAACATAAAGTCATCTACATAAAGCGAACCAAAGTTACATGTATTTCAATATAAAATTAACATAGGTTAATCAAAATTTTTAACAATATGTTATTTATTAGATATACGTTTAATAAAATTGTTATTGATATAGAAGTGAGATATTTATTAAATTAACAAAATATTAATGTTAATTCTTCTATTACGCAAAAAAATGAAGAAAAATCAAAAAATTCAAGTTACATCTCCGACAGATCATTTTGATTCTAATTGGGTAGTAATTTAATCATTTGTCTGATCGTCTATAATTGTGGATATTTTTTATACTTATATATTTATATTATTATTATTTGTACATTATTTTATTAAGCTAAATTGTTATTTTAAACAAATATTTATTAATTTAATATTTTTTTTACCAAATAAATAAAATCTGTATTAATTTTACAACTAAAATTTGTTAAATCATATATTGTATATAATATAAAATATACAAATTTAATTTATGTTTTTAAACACATAATTATTTATTAATTTAACAATATATTTTTAGAATAAATAATAATAATAAAGTACTATAATACTAAAATATATTTTTAAAAATAATTAATGTTATTTCAAGAAATATTCTATTGTTAAAAATTGATAAATATTTTAGTAATTTTACTCGTGTTTTTTAGTTCAGTGTAAAATTGGAGGGACTCCAAATAGCCGACCCCAAATAGTTGGGAGAGAAGGCGAAGGAGAAGAAGAAGTAAAATTGGAGGGACTAAAACTAATGCAAAAAAAGCGTCCCTTGAACCGTTAAACCTTATTCGATTTTGCTTTAAAATTTTTTGAACATTAAGAATCCCTGGTATAAGTACATTAAAAAAATCAAACGTCATTAAAAATAATATGTAACTATTATACATAATACATTTTTGGTTTTTACCAAAATAGTTTTTTTTTATAATATTGATCTTGAAAACAATTTATAACTAAATACCATTTTTTAAACATTTTTATTTAATTTTTTAATATTATGTACAAAACAACAAATTCTATCTCAATTTTCAAATGAACATTAAGATATATTTGTACTAAACTCTAAAATTCATAATATAAAATATTATAATTATAAAATTATATGTAAAAAAACATCAAATACAGACTTAAGAGAACGCCACCCGACAATTTTTCAATGAAAATAAGCATTTTTCATTTTTATCAACTTACAAACATGTAAGAAATACGAAACAAAAAACAAATTATAGCTAACAACATTATCTAGCAACTGATGTTTTATAAGTTGTTAAAATATAAGTTTTTTTGATTTTTCTAACAACTCATGAAACGTTTAAAAATGTACATATCGAAAATCGACTCTATCAGTTACTAGAAAATTGTGTTCTTTATAATTTATTTTTTATTTCATCTTTGCACAATATTCTCAAGATGATAAAATGAAAAATGAGGAAACATATATTTTTTAAACAAATATCGTGATTACACGTAAAATTAAAAATTATATTGATACAAGACTATTTTTAAATTACTCTAAAAATATTATATTCAAATGTTATATAATTTATATATAGTTATATAATTTTAACATATACTTAATAATATTATGAAATTAATAAAATTATATGAACAATAAAAATAAAAAATTCAGTCTACATTAAAATAGACCTATTTTCGTCAGTACGGTCTTGTAATAAAACTGTGGTTCATCATTCATTACCATTTTTGCGTTACCTATATACGGCTATACATCAAATATATATATTTTTTTTTACTTTTATTGTATTTACATATAATTTATTTGTGTGATTAAAAAAATATTTGAACGTCCCCCTGAAATTTAAACTAAAAAGGACTGTAACTATTCAAAAAATGCCTCGCCATTGTCGTGCCTGTAATCGTATATCCATGACGAAATAACATGGTATGCCAGCAACCGAGTTTTGCGCATGGTGCCTACGTCACTCGGTCTACTTATCATAATTATTATTGTTATCTACTATTTATTTTGATTAAATATGTTCAACTCTGTAAACATTAAACTTATTTGTATATTACTATATTGAAAAGCCTGCAGATAAGACCGAGTGACGTCAGAATTTCTTGGCATAATTGATAAATTATATTTCGTTCGTACCGTTCTCAAATTATTCATTCATGTTGCTAGCACACCACATTATTTCGTCATGCGTATACCATTACTCGAGCATTTATGTACCCACAATTCCAACTACGATTGTATCACTGGATACACTGGTTCGATACTAATCGCCGGAATCAAGATTTGTTGCAAAAATGAGCTATTCGTGAACGTGTGATGGCTCTGAGGGGTGTACGATTCGAGCACATGAGGGTAAAACAAGCTATAATAGTCTAATCCCCGGTTCCGAATTTAGTAATTTGTTACGGATTTTCAATCATCTCCCGCTGTGAGTGGAACCATCCAACGTCATGTGACCTCTCGGGAGTTATTAAAAGTTATTACTACAAAAAATATTTACAGTACTACAGCAATATAGGTATTTCGTGATAAAAATTTCAAACATTTTTGAAAACTTTTCAATAAGAAATCATAAAAAAAAATAAAAAAATTTTTTGTATGTATGTATGTTTGTATATATATATATGCTTCTTAAGTGTAGAAATTGAGTAGGAGTTTTTGTTTAAAGAATTATCTAATAGGACGCATTTATCAAATTTATTGTAGTGAAGACTTAGTTAAGAAAGTTAAATTTTAGTTTTTCTGTAGAGTAGAGGAAATTGTTTTAAATTTAGACACAAATATTATTTCGAGTTTGTTCAGAGTCGTATTTTGATTTCATTTTTTCTTATCATTTCTTTCAACATTAAATTAATAATAATACACTATCCTGTCTAAGGGCTAAAAAGACGATTAATTAACTTCCAGAATCTGTACGCCGAACTAAAAAAACATCAGTAATATTACTAAAAAATGTATACATTTTTAACAAAAGAATATTTCTTGAAATAAGATTATTTGAAGGTATTTATTCTAAAAATATATTGTTAAATTAATGAAAAATATGTTTAATATCACAAATTCAATTTGAAAGTTTTACAAAACATATGATTTAACAAATTTTAGTTATAAAATTAATACAGATTTCATTTATTTGGTAAAAAAATATTATTAAATTTATGAATATTTGTTTAAAATGACAACTTAGCTTTATACAATAATATACAAATAATAATAATATAAATGTATATAAAAAATATTCACAATAATAGTCGATCAGACAAATTATTAGATTGGTACCCAGTTCGAATCAAAGTGAGTTAACGAAATTGGAAATTTAATTTTTTCATTTTTGTATAATATTGAATAATTAACAATAATATGTATCTTACTTATATATCAAGAAACTTTTTATTGTACATATAATAACAAACATATTGTTAAATTTTTTTGTATTTAAATACAGGTAGTTTTGTTTCAGGCTTTATAGTATTAGTACTATTAATGTTAATACTTATTTTCAACAAAGTAGATATACCTACTTATATACTTATTAATATAACTTTACACGTTGTATAATTTTTTGCTGATTCAAGGTTTTCTGTAATAATTGGTAAATATTTGGGAGTATGGATGACGGGTTTATTATAGTTAGTCCCTCCAGAATGTAATCCTAAGTTACGCCACTGTTAATATGTAGGTATTTTGATTTATATTCAAATATAGACAGAAACCATATTTACAGAAATATATCCTTAGAAAAGTAATATTTATTTATATTTTATACAGTTAATAAAAATAATCTTTTGCAGCCAATCATGGGTAACTTACCTAATTTACCTATATATTTAATACGACACAAATAAAAAAACAAAAATATAATACCTATGTAGAAGGGTAAAGGCACCTTTATAGTATTTTACTATATGAAAAATAAATTAATAAACCAAATTTATAAAATAAATTAAATATTTAGTATTTTATAATTTTTCTTGGAAAATAATAGATTTTTAAGAAATGGTGTAAATACATTTTTTGTAGAAGATATTAAGTTATACAATTAAACTTCTATTTGTTCTTAGTCTAAGTTCAATAGTTTTTAAGTACAATACGAAAAATGAAGAAAATACCCCTTTTTGGTCATTTTTTAACCCTCGTGTGTTAAGTAATAGGAGTGAGTCAGAATGGCCAAATTTTATCAAATTTATTTTCTTATGATACTTTTATAAATTGAGGGTAAGGTTTCAAAAAATTTAAAATTCAAAAATAAGGACCACCCTAGTAAAGAGGTTTAAGCTTAAAGATATATTTTCATCTCACCCCCTTAAATCATATTTAGACTGATGAATACACATAAATTTATTTTAAATATCGGTATTATATTATATATATTTAGTTTCTATCTATAAAATGTTTACAAAAAAAATATGAACAATAGATACGATATTAATATATTAATACATAACTGCAATATATTTATTGATTTGTTAATACTGTAAGTAGATTATGTACTTGTATGAAAGAAATAAAAAATACTTAATAAAAATTAAATACCTATGCAATAAACTTTATTTTTACATAGTAATAAGTAGGTAGTATAGGTACCTATATAGTTTTTGTAATTATTTAAATTTTCAAGAAAAAAAAAATGTTGGAAAATTATTTTTAGATATAGGTATATTTTATATATTTACATATTTCAGACGTTTTGATTTCTAAAAACACAATATAGCTATAGGTATTGAAACTTTAAAGTTTAAATACGCATTTGACAGTTTGATAATACTTGAAAACCTTTGCTTTATATAGTTATATATATAGCTCATATGTATACATTTTATATATATAATATATTATATAATAGGTACCTACTTTGTATAATATAATATATTGTATTTTTATTCATTACAGTGAAATATCCCATACCGGCCCATACCTAGGAGACACTCAAGGATAAATTGATATATAATGACGTGTTTATAAGATGAATTCTAATGACTAATTATAAATACACACGGTGATTAGATTTTACTCAAAATACCAATCATTTAAAATAAATTTTATATTTTTAACTTTAAACTTTAAACAGATAGGTACATAGAAAATGTTATAATTTTAGTTTATATGTATAAAGGATAAATATTATAATATTATGCAGGACAAAAAAAGTTTAATATAATATTGATCTATCATACAAATACAAATATAAATAATTATCTAAGTATTATATTAATACCTAATATTAAAACTTTCTTTAGATCGTCAACATATGTTCATTATTTAGGTAATCCGTCAAGTGACATCAGTTGTGTATATATTTAATACATTTAATGGGGTGGGGATCAGCAAATAATAACTGTTTTGAAAAATAAGCCTCTCTTAAACGTACTCTCTGATTAACCCATTGAAACCTATTTTACACAGTACCTATTCATAATTATTGAATATTAATATTAGTACGCTCCTACTATATAGGTATATAGTTAAATATAGTTTATATTTATTCCTTTATATTAAATATTAAACACTCATTTTTTTAAAATTATACACATCAGTAATAATTTCATTAAACTATTGGTTATTACCACAACAATATTATATTACTAATCATCACGTACGTCTCATACAAACAGAAAATCGTATAAAAAAAAAGTATAATAAATTGATCAATTAATAGTCCTTAGAATTGTGTGATGTGGAGGCTCCTTAATTTATGATAAAATTAGTAAAATAGAATCTATTTTCCTCATATAACTATACACATTCTCAATTAGCTACTTAATAAATAAAATAAATAAAATCATACAAATATTACAATCAAAAAATATTGACAAATGGAATTCAATACTTACTATAATTTACAATTTGAAAAATGAATTACAAAATAATTTTTCTAATACACACATATTTTAATCTCATATCGTTATATCTTAACATATATTGTAGAAACAATAAAAATGAATTCAATATTTTAATTAAAAGTAATAAATTTAACCTATATTAACTATTAAATTTTAAATATTATGTTAAACAAAATTTAATGTAATTTTAATCAGTTAATCAGTACCTAATACTAATAAAAATTCATAAAAAATAAAAACCAATTGGATATAACATATAATACTTTAACTATTAGGCAGAATACAATTATAAACAGCATTTAAAATAATCTTAGAACAAATAATGTTATTATCGCAACTATAGATAAGTCCAACCCATGACAAAACATCAGAATTAATAAAAAAAAATTATTATTATTACCTATCGTATATTTCTACTGATATTTACAATAAACAAGTTTATTAATTAATTAAACACTATCAAAATAATTCCTGATGATCAAAATATTATTTTATTAAAAAGCAATATGAAATAGAACTGCTGCATAATTACATACATTTATTAAATTACATATAAAACATCATCTTATGTTATAAATTTCAAAACTGCTTCATTATATAATTTTTATATTTATAAAAAATAAATAAATAAAATTAATAAATTTTTTTTTATTTAGACTAATTTATTCATTTAACATAAATTATTGAAAATTACAGATAACTCAATATATACGATTTTATAGATAACATTAACAAATTGAATATTATACCAAAATGCAAAATGATTTCATTAGATGTAAAGAACCTTAATATTATTATATTCCAAAACTCGAAGCATTAAATATACTCAAAGATAAACTTACACAAAATAATGGCTTTAATATTAATGAAATAATTCCTTCCGTTAACATTATAATAATTATATTAATTATTAATCTAATTTTTTTTCCAATATAATACAAATTTATATTCAAATACGATGGTTTCATCATGGGGAGTATGAATAAAGCTTTAAGTGCTCTACTTTCTGAATTATACATGCGAAATTATAAATCGATCTACATACTAAGCCACAAAGTAATAATCAAATTATATATAAGTACACCGAAGTTTCTCTCAGAATCGTTTTATCTAAAGAAATGATTTATCATTGCTTTCGAATTCAATATATATCACCTCCAGTATCCTATTTAACGAACGAAGTGTTTCCACCCCTATACTGACCAGCTTTTTTATTATTAATTTGTAACCTGATGATGGCTTTATGGTTGAAATGAAATTAATTGTTACCTATAATCTTTTTTCGAATACTCTTGGTACATATTATTTTTATATATATATATTTTTTTTTATAAGGGAGTAGTCAAATTGGTTTCCATTTGTGCGAATTGATCGCAGTTTGGAAATGGGTCTAATTTGACTCCCACATGAGAGCTAAGCTCCGAAAATCTTGTTTACTGTAAATGTTATTTAATTTCAGTCGATTATTTAAAGAAATCACGTAAAATCTATATCGTGTAAAAAATAAATTTTAAAAACCAATGTGTTCGATACATTTTTAATCATTTACTTTGACTTATCATTGATTATAAATGGTATAATATATGCTCATTATTCAATGATATTACATATAGGATGATAGTATTAAGTATGTAAAAATGGGAAGGAAGATAAAAAAAACTTTAACAGTAAAAATATGTCTGTACCAACACTTTGTTAAAATTCGAGAACCTTAATTTACTATGTAATTTACTTATGAATGTGAGTACTATCTGCATGGGAACCAATTTGGCCACTACTTAATACCTTTATATAAATGTAAAATAATAAATAATATAATAGGTGTATAAATTCTACAATATTTTAAAGCTGATAAAATCAAAATGTGAGTGTAATATTTTCAATAAACTTATATAAATAATATTTTTAAAAAATAAATAAAAGATAGGAAGTGACATCAGAATTAAAACCACTAATACAATTTATACAAGGATTAATAATTTACTTAGGTGGATACTGGATACCTACTTAATAAAACTTAAATTATTTTACAATAAATGAATACCTACTCTATTCATGCTAATAAAAATGGTTTTGAAATCACTAACGCTATCTGCCGAACAAGAAATTATGCCAAAAATAACAAACAATAATACTTAAGTATTATCTTTTTACCTATTTCAATACTTTTGATATACGATACTTCTTGTAGATATTACATAATATATTATCATGTATTTTTCAAAACCTAAACAAAATTACAGAAAAAAACATAATTCATAAATCACAATCTAAAATGTCAGCGCAGCCATTTTTAAGGGTTTCTGTATATGCAATTTGTATGAAGTTTCATAAAAAATGAAAATCCAGAAATTTAAAAATATTTAAATATACTTTAAAAGTAATGTTATATTATTATATTTAAATAATAAATAATTAAATAATTTTTAATATTGGTTACATAATATGGGTAAAGGTATCATTTCTGGTGTCATACCTACATCCTAATAATGCGTCTTAACATTTATATTAGATACGTAGGGTAGGTAACGTAGCCATGGGAGATGTATAACACTCCGCATTGCCTTTTTTTCATACATTTATACCTAATATTAGGTTAAAATATTTTTAACATTGGCTACATACCACTCCACATAAAGGTCATCATTAGTCGTTAAATTTAAAAATGTATTACCTTTGTTTCTTGCCTATTATTATTATTATTATTATTATTATTATTATTATTATTAACTTATTGGAGGATGTTATACCCCTTATATGTTTTACTTTATTAAACTAGATCCTAAGGAACCAAAGTTTAGGATTGGTTCTAGTTTAATACAAACCTCCCAAAGTCCCATGTCCGTGATGACGACTGCAGATACCAAGGTGTGTTATTAATTTAACTCTTGATCTAACTCTTAAAAGTAATTTTCTACCAATACAAGTGAAAGAAAAATCACTAAATAAAGTTAAAAATTTAAAACAGTATAAAAAACTTTAATAAAATTGTAACATATATGAAAACAACGACATAAAAATACTATATATATATATATCTCCTGCAACGTAGCGAGTCCATATTATGTAAGATAATGGACAAAACCATTAACCTAGTAAGTATAGGGAACAGATGCAGTCGGACTAGATCGTGACTCCGTCACTAGGAAATGCTCACATTTTCGATCAGAAGACTAGCTTGATCCAATCACTATACTTATAATATATACCTATTAAAGAGCTGCAAGGACCAGGCCGGACCTTAGAAAAAAATAAAGGGCCAGACTGGGTTTTTTTTAAGTCTTCCAATTTTGTTCGGACCGGGCCCGGGCTTTTTTTATAAATTTTTTCAGGCTAATCCGGGCGGGATTTCGGAAATAAAACTTAAGGCCGGGCCATGCTTTTAAAATTTTTACAATTATTGCATTTGCATACGCTATATTTTGAATGAAAATTTCTTTCATTCTGTAGGTGATCAATGAAGAAGTTAAAACAGTAACAGATGATGCCAAAGAAGATAAGTGAAAAGCACATTTGGTTTATCTAAATTTGAAAGACGTGTTATAAATCATAGTACACGCAATGCTAATTCTAGTCTGATGAAATCTCTGAATATACTCCCCACAATAACAGCTGATTGCGAACGTAGATTTTCCGATACGAACCTCTCGATAACTGATTTAAGAACTCGTTTAACAATTGAAAATGTGTCAGATTTGATCTTAATCTCCATAAATGGCATTCCAATTACAGACTTCAATCAATGGCCATATGTAAAGGTTTGGCTTCGAGAACATCGACCGGCAGACTCCGCATTACGTGGTAAAGGACGCAAAGAAATAGACCAGGAAGGAGGGATAAATACCAGGAACAATTCTTTATCAATATTTTTAATATAATTATTTATACATTTATTTTTTGTAATACGCAAATAAAAATAATGCATTATTATATTTTTGAAAAAGTTAAAGTGAGCGCTAAAAAAAAAAGGGTCTTCTATATGCCATATGCCATAAGCCATAAAGGAGGATTGTAGAAAGATTTATAAGAGAGGCATATAGAAGACTCCTTTTCTTTTTTTAGCACTCACTTACACTTTTTCATTGAAATTTACAAATTGTGCTGAGTATACCCTCAAATAATTTAATGGGACCATCACTTTATGTATAGCGTATTACCTACCGGTAATATATATGGCACAAGAAAAATATAAAATAACAATAATTTTAATACATAAAACTATAATACTTTAATATTTCCAATGAAATTGTTATCTGGGGGCGAATAGTGACACCACCTACACGACAATTTTGAACTACCAAATTGCCTTAAAAATTAGCACCTGAAATATTTACAATATCACATTATCTTTTCTACGTCGACCATATATCTTAAACCATGGTTACAGGGTACAGGTCATGGTTATGGCTCAGGTAAATAGGTATCACGAATCACCGAAATATTATATCTTTATATAATTTAATCGTAAATTAAGGGAAGAGTAAATACTGAAAAATATCTACAAATATTCGTATTATAATTAGAGCTGTAAAGAATAGTTTTAAAAAGTATTTAGAGTAATACTCAAATACTTATTTAAAAAGTATTTGAAATAATTTTCAAATACTGAAATATATATATATATATATATTATTCATAATTTTATTAATATATGTCGGTCTTATTCTTTATTCTTCTTCTTCGTCTTCTCTCTCAACTATTTGGGGTTGGCCATCCTAGTCATACACTTCTACTTAACTCTATCTCCTGCATCGTCTTCATTTATCCCCAACTTCCTCTTATCACTCGCTATCACATACCCCACCTCTTTTCGGTCTTCCTTCTTACTGCCTCTGCAGTATCTTCCCTCCTTAATACATACCCGAATCATCTTAATCTATTCTCCCTCATTTCGTCAACTATCGATGCTACTCTTATACTACCTCTTATTTATTACTCATTCCTTACATTATCCTCTCTATTTACTCAACTTAGTCACCTTAACAGTCTCATCTCTACTACACACATTCTTTGTTCTATCTTTCTATCTACTGTCCAACATACAACATTGGAGGTCTCACCACTGTTTTATAAAATTTACCTTTTAACCTAATTAACACTTACCTAATCTTGTTTCATATCCTCTTTGAAACCCCATCTTTCTGTACAACAGACTAAATACTTGAACTTCTAAAGCTCAATAATTTTTTTAATTTAGCTGTATACCTATAATAATAATTATACATACTATTTACTGACAATATGTTTTGAGCAAATTATGTTTCTGAAATGTATTATTAATATAATTATAATTATTATATCTCAAAAAAACAAAATGTTCGTCAGTTATATTAATGTTTATTTTATTTTTTTTTTTTGTTATAGTAGCACCACCTATGCTAAATATTCTTTTGACCGAAGCACTGTTGCTTAACCATGCTTATATAATATAATCACACTTTAATAGTATAATCACATCCAGTCTGTAGTGGCGACGAGGCGATCGCCCCCCCCCCTCTAAAATTGTAGAAAATTACTTATTAACAATTAGTAGGGTATTGATTTAAATATTAGCAATTATTTATATTTACATTGTAATGCATTTTCAAAATATTATTATTGAAAGTAAAAATTGTTTTCCATTGTAATGAAAACACTATAAGGTAATCAGAGTTTAAAAATATATTACGTAGGTAATAATAGCACGGTTGATATAGGTACCTATTATTCATTTGCGACGTTATCGAGTAACGAACAGCCCTCGACACTGGGGCAAAGTTGACAATCGCCCGTCACAACTATACGATCAAAACACAAAAACATGGGAGGAGGAATTCGGTAATAATGCAGCCGCCGGAGCGATACGAATTGTCGCCCGACATGCATGTGGACTACGGAACAATACGGAATAATGTGTATATACAAGTGTATTTACTGTGTTCATGTTCGTGACGCGTGCACATTTCTGTAATTTCTACATTTCTTTATTATTTATTTAATTTATTCTTTTATTATTTGTGTATATTATATTATTATAATATATAGTATTATATTCACATAAAAACGAAATAAAACAACTTGGAAGACCTGTTTAGTGAAATGAAAGATAAACGATTAAATTTTGAATACAAAACGTAAGTTTTATTATTTTGTAAAACGTATTTATATACATATTTATTTTTTTGTACTTTGGTTTAATAAATACCTTTTAAATTGGTACATAATTATTATTGTATTATAATTACCTATATGCTTTTCCAAAATGAATAGTTTTTAATCGCCCTCCCACTTTCAAAGCCCACGAACCGCCACTGATCACATCATGATTTTAAACTTTGATCTATTAATTATATTAATCGTATATACACTATCTGATTTTATAATATATATATATTTTTTTTTCGTGTAAAATTTGCGAGTTGTGACATTTTGATTCTTAATAATATAATATAACATAAACATAAAAGGTAAAAGTATTTCAAATAAATTAGTATTGAATAGGTACCATAAAAAAGTATTGAATACTCAAAAGAGTATTTGAATACCTACCAATATTCAAATACTTTACAACTCTAATTATAATACAATAATAATACACATAAGTCAAAATTCAAAAATGTTTATTAGGAAGGGCGAACATTTGCGTTTGTCCAAACTCTTTGTATTTGTATATTTTATTTGCCCACTGCCCAAGGTTTATTGATAATAGATTATAGATTATAGATAAGTACTACCGGCTGTGCTATCGGTACTACCAAATTGCTAGGGCCGTATATAGATATAGAGCCTTATAGAGCTCCACTCCTATAGAGCCTTACCACTGCATATAAACTACAAAAATCAACGCGATCTACAGGTGAATTTAGTTGGAATATTGCATTTGTGTAGCCGGCAATCACGGTCACAAGACTATGGTATCTGTGGTTCTATGGTAGGATTCATTTTTCGATTTGATAAGCCGAGTGTTTTGCCTCCAAACATTTTCCCACGACACTGACCACAAAACGTGTGCTTTTAAAATAATTGTCATTTGTTAGAAATTTTTGCGTGTTATTAAAAAATGACCGCGGAGAATGTGCTTGTCCATTTCACTGTTAGTTTATTGTTTCAAGAGCGTTAGTCGTGTGCCTGCCGTCAACCATACTATTTACGGTACGTAATTTTTGTGCGACCATGACGAAACCAAGACGTTCAACGGGACCGGCCGTGAAATATCGCACGTGCGACAGTTGCAGTTCGACATTGTACCATGGCGATATGGAAGCTCATTTCACCAGTCATTGCCCGCCGAACGAGACAAACTTTCTTCAAGCGTTCATCAAAAACAACAAGTTATACTCTTTCGCGAAAGTCTACATAAAAAAAGGTGGTCATTAAATAATTACTAGAAATAGCTAATGATAAATATTATTATTATGTGTCTACACCGTGTAGATCCAAAGAAACCGGGTAAACTACACGGTTTCGTTTTTTTTTTTAAAAATTACTCTAATTAGGTACCTAATTACTCTTTGTTATGTTACAGCCGATGACGCCAACATTGTTGGCACCGATAACATAGTCATGCCCATAGCAGCAATTCAAATGTGTAACTTTGTGATTGGCGAACCAATGGTTGTGACCTGTGGTAACAAAGCATTCGCTAAATATGTTTTGCCGTCGGATGATTTGGCCCTAAACGTGTATTTCTGCCAAGAAGGTTGAATGAATATTGTTTTTTTTTGTTTATATATAAATATTGTACCTACCTATAACTATGTTTTTGGTTTTTTTTTATATAGTAATTACAAACGAATTTGGAGGTGTAGAACGAGTTACGGTTGAACGCTTTAAAATTACGCCCGGCTTAGCACAACACATCGAAGTCTGTATGTCTGACAATGACCCTAGACCGGATAAAGAATTCTTAAACCATCTAATGATTCACGTTGCCAACACTGTCAAAGGACAAATAATCAAACCCCTTGATAGTTTATGTTTTTCATTTTACGCACGTAAAATCACTTTAGAAATATGCTATATTCAGCCTTACCCAAACGATGATATTGAAAATCTTATGAATGATATAAGTCTAAAAGATACACAATATTTTTATATTTCGTCTTGCACTACATGGTCTTTAAAAGCTGAAAATGATAATCATAATGGCATTTATCCAACAACTAATATGGGTGGATTATTTGATGTCTATGATAAAGTAATGAACATTGCATCAAAAACAAAATATCAATGTAAGTACCAAAAATGAGTTATGTATACCAAAATGTGTTTTAAGTAAATTTTTTTTAGGCGTATGTGGCATTATTTTGTATGGTATTTCTGGAACTGGAAAAACATTATTAGCAAACACACTTTCATATTCATTAAAAAGGCATGTGGTTGAAATTAAAGGTTGGGAAGTTCTAAGCAAAGTATATGGACAATCTGAAGCAAATTTAAAACAATATTTTGAAGAAGCAATTAGTAATTCTCCTAGTATAATCCTAATGGATAGACTTGAAACACTATGTAAATCTAATGATTCTTCAGACTTAGAAAGAAGAATCATTAATACATTACAAACTAATTTTGATAAATTAAAAACAAGAGAACATAAAGGAATAGTTATAATAGGCACTACAAGTAATTTAAGTTCTATTGATGGAAATTTACGTAGACCAGGAAGGTATGTTAAATTTAAGTAGTAATGTATTATAATTTGTTCTTATTAATACTCGTATCATTTTTCAAAAGTCAATGATTTAAATTTAGATTTGATTATGAAATTGAGGTACCAGTTCCAAATGAATTGCAACGTCAAGATATTTTAACAAAACAACTATCAAAAATTGATAATAATATAACTGAAGAAGAAATTTATTTAATTGCACACAGAGCTCAAGGATTTGTGGGAGCTGATTTGTTAGCGGTAGTTAACCGTGCACATTCTGAAATATCAACTGAAGATGAAAATCTCACTTATAAACATCTTTGTACTGCTCTTACCCAAGTGAAACCTTCAGCCATTAAAGAAGTATTGGTTCAAGTACCAAATGTAAGTTTTTTTAAAGTTATTAATATTATTTATGTATATTTAATGTATTCGATTATTTCTATAGGTCAAATGGACAGACATAGGTGGTCAAGCTGATATAAAATTAAAACTCAAGCAAGTCGTTGAATGGCCACTCAAACATCCAGAAGCTTTTAAGCACATGGGTATCACTGCTCCACGTGGTGTACTACTATATGGGCCACCTGGTTGTTCTAAAACAATGATTGCCAAAGCCGTGGCGACAGAGAGTCACTTCAATTTTATTTCAATTAAAGGACCTGAACTTTTCAATAAATATGTTGGAGAATCTGAACGTGCCGTTCGTGAAACTTTTATGCGAGCTAGAAGCGTGGCTCCTTGTGTTGTGTTTTTTGATGAGTTGGACGGTTTGGCTGGAGAAAGAGGTGCAGGAGACGGTGGTTCTAGTGGAGTTCATTCAAGAGTATTAGCTCAATTATTGACTGAGTTGGATGGTGTTCAACCCTTAGGAAACGTGACTATTTTGGCTGCAACTAATAGGCCAGATCTTATTGATTCTGTAATTATAATTTTTAATTATATATATAAATATATATATAATCATTGACAATATTGCATGTTTTATTAGGCTCTTTTAAGACCCGGAAGATTAGATCGTAAAATTTATGTTTCATTACCAAATAAAACTACTCGATTGGAGATATTAAAACTAAAACTTTCAAAAATGCCAATCTCAACTGATGTAGATATTAATAAATTGGTCGATCTTACTGAAAAATATTCTGGTGCCGAAGTAAGATTATCATACATATTAACATATTACAATATTCATCAAATACATTATTAATATTAAAAGGTAATATCAATCTGTCACGAAGCTTCATTGAAAGCTATGGAAGAAGACATAAAAGCAAATAAAGTGGAAATGCGTCATTTTGAAGTATCACTTCAATCATTACATCCTCAAACACCATTATGGTTATTAAATATATATGAAAAGTTTTCTGGAATCCAAAGGTAATAAAACAACTTTTATTTGTTAAAAATCAATTTTATGGTGTTTATATTATAAAATATAAATACATCAATTTATGAGACATGGTGGTCAGTGACATAGGAAAGAGCCATAAATGGAGATAGTTTCTATACTACATTAATGGAATGTCCTTCACTATGATAATCAACATCATTTTTTCAGTCAAATTTGTCTCTTAATTTGGCCTTGAATAATACAGGTAGTAATGACAAAGTAGCAAAAGACGCTAAGAGTAAAACAGAAGACCATGACCATGAGTTAGTGGTAGAAGTGAGCTCATGTAGAGTTTGTCCAGCTTGTACTGCCAACACGGATGGCACTGCTACTCCTAGAATTAAAAATAAACATTTCATAATATTGTGATAGTAAAAAATATTTAAATATGATATATATTTTAGTGCTGGGCATTCCTTTGACCAATTCATAATCCAGATTTAGGATCTAATTAGTCAATCCGGATTTAAGATCCAATCCGTCGATCCAGATTGTAAATATAATCTGTCAATTCGGATTGCAAATCTAATCCAAATTTCAGATCTAATCCGGATTGTGGGTATAATCGGCCAATCTGAATTTTGGGAACAATCCGTCAATCCGGATTGTAAATTTAATCAGGATTTCAGATCAAATACGTCAATATAATAGTCAACTTTTAGGAAAGTTTAATACAATTAAAATGGTGAACGTATATTTCAATCATGGTTTTTTTTATCATTTGTTTGTTTGCGTATATTTCATAAAAGTTGTAAAATATTTTCTAGTGATATCTCGATGTAATCAATGATAACAATAATCATGTAAACTGGATTCACCGTGTAATTCGTTAATCCAGATTCATCATGTAATTAGTTAGACTGGATTTGACATGTAATCCGTTAATCTGGATTAAACGGATTATTGCATATTTATCAATCCGGATTAGGTGCTCAGCACTAATATATTTCAATCATTTCTATCAGTTAAACTCAATTTTTAAGTAACAATCAAGCCCAAATAAAAATCAATTTTTTTTAAATTTAAAATTTTAGAAGAGATTATTAGTATAAAATACAATAAATATATAATAGGAATAATTTTGGTAACATTATATTTTATATTCAATTATAAATAAAATGTCAATAAACATGAATATACGGGGTAAGGTTTTTAAACTATTGTATTTACATCTGTAATTAAGATAATGATGTTAGAGGATGCCACACAACTGCTTTATAAGGGGTTTGGTATTGGAAATTTTAATATATATTTAGAAAAATGAAAATCTCATGATTGATAAATGTTTAAATATATTTCAGAAGTATTTAAAAATACTTAATATTTTTATTGTGATAAATAATTATTTGGCCAAAAATAAAACTCAGTGCTCAAGCATCCTCCGTATTTACCAAATCTTACTCCGCACGACTTTTAGCTATTACCAAAAATAAAAAATATGTTGAGGGATACACATTTTAAGTCGGTTAATGCTGTGAAACCCAAATTCAAACATTTATGCTAAAGTTAAACCACGTTCATGTGTATTACTACAGCACAAAGCTTGATGTAACTGGTTTTGTCCAATACAATGATGTTTAAAGATTATAAATATATTAACATTATTATCTTAATTGCAGGTAGCTTATCACTAGTATGAAAACCTCTTTATTTATAACCCGTCTAGTTCATCTGCGTTCTTGGCGACCGTTACATTTTTTAACTTGTAGAGGTTATTAAAATATTATGGAAGCACAGATATGTTGCATACATACTTTTTTTAAGGTAATACTCCTAGCAAAATACTGATTACCCAGTAATAATAGGTATCACACCATTGTTCAATTAATATTTTTGAACCCCTGATCTGGTCAAATATGTGACGTCACTGAGGGGGCAAATGAACTAGACCGGTTATAATTACCACACTATATATATATATATATATATATATAAATATTCAATTATATTTAAAATTAATTAATTTTATTAATTTCAAATATTATAACACATAATTACTTGAAAACATTATAACTCTGTGCCGATTCATTATATTTGAATTCTGTTTTTTTGGCTAACAAACTTCATTATATAGAATAATTTTTTAGACTATTTACATGTCATTTAATTTGACATAAGCAACAAATTTATTAACAACTTTTTCATACAATTTTAAACAGCTCCAACTTATTAAAATTTTTTTTTTTAAGCAAAATGTTAATTTGGTTTTACGCATGCCCAATTTTTTTTATCAACAAATTTGTATAGAAAAATATTTTTTAATAATGTTTTCTTATACAATAATTATGTATAAATCCGAACCATAGTGATTACCAATAATAATCTATGTGATAGTTTTTAAATTGCATAGTAAATGCAATATAATAATAATATATGTAATATATAATATATATGTGAACCAATAAATGTAGCTAATTTTTCCTGTAATCTAACAGCAGCTTTGTTTTATAACTCTGTAATAATTTGTAACTCAATAGTAGCAATATTGAATATTTTCGATTTATTAAGTTATCGACAATTAGTTTTATTGACAAAAGTGGAAATGAACAATTCTCTAAATAATTAATAACAAATAAAATCATTAAGTGTCGAAATATCAAAAATATCAGATATTGTATCGGATATTTTTAAAAAATTAATATTAATGATTACACAAAATTGGAACCTAACTACTAAATATTTCATTTCTGTTATTATAAATATATAGGTTAAATTAAACTATAAATCTTTTTTATAAATAACTGTAATTTATGGGTTGGGAGTTGGAGGTTTTAAAAGAAAGTTTCTAAAAATTGAAAGGCGGTTGGGAAGAAAAATTGTATATGACCCACAAATTTCTTATGAACTGCCAAGAAGTGAGGGGTTAGGTATTTTTGTATTTGGTTGTTATGTTAAGTTTCATGAACCTAACATGTACTCTTCAGCAGTTTCTTCAACAGGAGCACAATCTTGAACTCCAGTGGATATTCAAATAATTTTTTTACTAAAATTATTACATTTTATAGTCTATATTAGATATATTATAATTTATAACTATGTAATTTATAATATCATTATACATACAAGACTTAATGAATTCAGAAATTTTGTAATGATGTTTTTAGAGTAGTCAATAAAAATTTTTGAGACATATTTTGGGGTATAATAGACATGAAGATAAAACTTAAATAATAAACATATGATCATACTCCACACGCTATGATTGGATAATATAAATAACCTCCCAGAAAATTCTTATTAGTTATCGGTTTCTTATGGACTTAGTTGGAATACATTTAATAAGCACATCAATAGTCATTTACAGAATCACATAGCCTATACAAAACTCGATACATCTTAGAAATGTCGATAATAAGCACTTAACTATCTAATTAATTTTTTAACACATAGACTTACTAATATAATAAAAAATAAAAGCAACTAATACAAAACTATAGATTTTTGGACATTCAACCCACCCTTTAGAACCTCTTTGCTTTTACTAAGAAAATAATTAGTTGACTACCCATTCAACATTTATTACGACCCAAATTCGGCCCTTTAGGTTGTATATCGGAACTATGGGTTTGAGAAACACTGCTTTCTTTAATCCTTTATATTGCAAATACTTTAATATTACTATTATAACAATATTATAATATTATACCTAACTAACTAGATTTTAATTTAAATTTAATAACTATAATAATCTTGTAGTTCTTTTGTAAAGAGGTTTCATTTACAATTTTGACTCCAGGTCTCGAATTGTATTAATCCAGTCTTGCTGACAATAAATTATATATAAAACTATATTAACTTTTATTAAGATTACATAGATATTATTTGTATTAAAATTATGTTGGTATTATTAATTGTATTATGAAGTATAATTACTAAAAATACACCCTTAAAATGTTGGTTAAAAAAGTGGCAAAGCATCATAAGAGACAATGAGACAGGGTCTACCCTCTTTTATATTTGAAAAATGATTAATAAAATATTTATATATTTTTTTCATCTAACTCATTGTATAATTTGCTTATAATCTTTCAAAAATTATACATAAATAAACATAGACATCAACCCAAAGTTGTCTCTCATTGCTATATATGGTCGTACGGCAGTGATATAGTGGATGAGCAGGTTTTGAGAATATCCAGTGTATCCAGTCTTTACTACTTATCGATTTAGTAATTTATTGTTCATCAACTTATACTCCGCGCACAAATGTACTTTGGAGATAGTTTCTATCCCACTACTTGGTCGAACCATGTTGGCATACAGAACGCCAATATTTATTTACTATTATCATACACATATAGTGTATACAGTATACCACATTATTTGGCATTATACAAGTTTTTGCCCGTCAATGAAGTATATTTTATCGCAAATGCGTTTTTATGTGTGAATAACTATACTCCTGCATACAAGAGAACGACTGGATTTGCACATCGATAGTGACGGTCGTGAGTTCAACGAGGCTCGTTTTTTCCCACCACTGCTACTCAACGTGTATACAGCGTACGCATACATTGTAAATTAACGGCACAACATACAAAAATGCAAATACACTACTATCACTCTGTGTACACGACGGCACTCAGCGTTCTACACCGACAGTTTACGATCGATTATGGTTCTGTATGAAGCTGTGTTAACAGCGACTGACGAATTTCTCCAGTTATTCTCTCTTGGGCCAGAGTATATTTATTATTTTATTATACGTACTGTATGTTTATATACTTTATAATTTGTATTTTAATTTCTTAATAAATGAATACTTTATATGTATATAAATATTGTTAATTTTATAATTTTTTTAAAATTGTTATCATTATAAAGTGAAAGACTACTTAAATAAACTACTAAACTTACTATTGTAAATTAAACTATTCTACATCAACAATTTGTTTTTGTAATATATTATTTGAGTACTGAGTACTTATTACTACTAATCATGAACATTTTATTAAGATAGTGTGAAATTTTATAAAAATTAGTCTACCCATTTGATTTATGCAAGCTTCACCACTGATTAAAATTATGCTCAATAACAAACAAATGTGAAATTAGTTCAGAGTTCAATATTATGAATTTATACTTTAATTGTTTTTAAAACTAATTGAAGTTCTATTTTTGAACTTATGTTGAGTGCACTACGGTCGTTTCAACTGTATAATAACTTTCAAATAATATGGTTTAGGTATATTAAACATTTTTTTAAAAACAATTGAATATAAAATATTATTTTATCTTTACTTCAGAGATATGATTTCTTATATACCTAATAAAATTTATTTTAACAAATGCATGGTTTTACAATTAATATTAATTAAATTATAATTTGTAATTTGTACTAATTATTAGTTTATCATTAATTAACAAACACATTTAAGTTTATTTAAGCCACAAAATAATTTTTAAAGGGTTATGCATGAATAATTTATCCATCAATCACAGTTGTGACCTATTTTTGTGAGAGCAGTGATTGATTATTAATATGCGTAATAACGAAGAGGCTACATACATACTATATGATATCACTAATCACAAATAATTTTAACTGTGAAAAAAAACTTAGAAATCCAATCTATGAATGAAATTAACTTTAAAACTGACAACAATTTGAATACTTTTAACGGTTCAATTTCAAACATTTTAAAATATTTGAATTTATTCACAACTTTATACCTTACTTATTGGAGTAAGTTTTTCATATTTAATATAATTATTCATAATCAAAAATTAAGATTTTTAAAAAATTTTCTTATATAACCTAACCTAGGCACACTCTGACCAATACAAATTTAATTATAGACTTATTGACAATTTCAAATTTCAAAATAAAATTTGAGGTTGTTATGGTAAAAAATGTATGTGGTCATGGGTTTTAAAATTTAATAAATAATTTGTTTTTTGACTTAAATTATAATGAAAAAATTGTATTAGTTTTTTCATCTCTAATATCCTTAAAATATATGTATAATATTTTAGTTCTTGTGTTTTTATTACTAAGTATAAATATTTTAGTATTATGTGAAGGTTATGACTCATGACTATTTGGTTGTTTCGAATATAGTGTGTCTAATGATAATAATGATTAATAATATACAAAGAACATTCATTTATTATTATATTTGCAAATTTAATTTATTCAATACTAAAAAGTACTAATTTTTATGATGTTAGTTTTAGTTATTACCAGGCTCTTAGGTTGACACATTAACATATCAGTGTTAAATAGGCAACATGCTATAGAAACATAGATATGTATGATATGATACCTAATCTATGTATACAAATATGAACATTTTTGTTATGATTTATTGGCAATTTAAATAAACAAGAAAATAATTCTAGAATGTGATTTTTCACTAAATTTAATACTTATGATTTTTGTGATTAAAATTACAATTATTATCTCGGTGAAATTAAAGTTAACTTATTAAAATGTTCAAGAAATCAATCTTTATTTAAATTAATCCGTTTATTATGATTTAAAAAAAAATTAAAGTAATTAATTTTTTTTATTTAGCTAATTATTCAGTATATTAGAGTCCAACTAATTATACTAAAAACAGAATTTAAAAACGTATTTATCTAGAATATATTACAATGAGTAAATTTTTGAAGAACACTATATCTTTTTCTTCTTCGCCTTCTCTCCCAAATATTTGGGGTCAGCCACCCTGGTCCTACACTTCCACTTAACTCTATCTCCCGCATCTTCTTCACTTACTCCTACCTTCCTCATATCACTCTCCATCACATCCCCCCTCCCATCTCTTTTTCGGTCTTCCTCTCCCCCTCTTACCAACAACATGCATTTCCCTTACTAATCTTACTGCCTCAGTCTCTTCCCTCCTTAATACATGCCCGAGCCATCTTAATCTATTCTCTCTCATTGTGTCTGCTCAAGAAAGTATAAATTGTTAATAATATATCATAAATATAATAATTTGTCAGATAAATAATCACTTTGAAATATAATTTACTTTCTTTAAAATTCTATAAAGGTTATAAGTATAAATATTTTATTGAAAAATTATAAGAAACAAATCTGTTCAATTTTAAATCTGGTAATAATTATGTTATATATTCCAACATACTAGGTTTCAATAGTTAAAGTAAAATATTTAATAATAATGGGTTTAGTAGAAATCGTTCGGTTAAACGTATTCCAATATTTAAATTTTAGTAATTAAAATAAGAAATTTAAGTAAATTTTAAGTTTACAAAATCTAATACGACACCAGTTTTTTCACTTAAATTAGATCTACAAAAAAGTTTTTAGATAATTTGGATAATTAAGAGTATTATAATTTGAAAATTCTGGTTAGGATATTATAATATAAAAAAAAAAATTAAATTAAATTTGTGAAACAAGTAAATAATAGTTTAAATACCACTACCACTAAATATAATTATAATTACACTATAATTACACACACGTATTTGATATATAATTATTCTCTGTGGTAAATTCCATAGACTTAGATTTCCGTGTCATTCAGGATGAACTATTAGCTCTAGTATGTTGGGGCTAGATTTAATTGTGCTAAAGTGTGAGATTATTATTCTCATTCATTATTGTTTATCTTCTCTGTTTTACCCATGTGATTAATGGTATGTCAATCAGACACGTTAACTCTAAAAAAGCCTTAGGTATCATTTACACTGAGAATCTATGCTTCTATAAATATATAAAAAGTGTTTCATGTAGCGCACTAAGGTGCGTAGAGTTACTGAAATAATGAGATTTAAATATAATAAAATTTAAAAATAAGTCATAATAATTTAATTATTTTTGTGTATTTAATTAAGTATATTATATTTTGTATTATAAGTATTGTATTTGGGTTAACGCTCATTTTGTAATTAATTAAATAAATAAATAACTATTACTAGTAATAGACAGTACTGGAAATACTTAAAGTTTAATCTTAAATTTTTTTTCGTTATACATTGGGATGAAGTTTCTCTTAAATTAAATTTGATCAAATCTATTTACTTATAAATTATTATTGATAAATGTTTAAATAAAATCAAAATAAATAAATATAATTTATAAACCAATATAAACCATGATATTTTATCATATCCATTATAAGTTTTCAAAACCTGTAACCCTGTAATTCATATTGGTATATAACGGTCCAAACTTATATGTAAAATAGGTAAATAACAAAACAAACTAACAAAATAGCGGTTTACGTATGTAAAAACGACATAATCACTATAAACAGAAACCAACAAAGCACGGAAACCGCACGGCGATTTAGATGACATCATTTAGCGATGAAACCGGACAATGACGATCGGGAATGACAAAAAATCGATAAGAAGAGATGGGTAACGCAATCTGGTGACCAAGATGAATATTAAAAAGCCGAGAAATGCAAGAACATCCGTGATTAAACGACAACAGCGAGTGGTTACCGACAACGGCAATTAGAGAACGACTTTTTGAACGACGATTAAAGGGACTCAATAGACCAAAGGAAGACAATGACGAACCAAAACATCATAAAGAGATACCAAAGAACGATTCACCGAAATATGAAATCGAAAAATGCAAAATAATGGGAAGAAACACCAGAAGAAAACAACAAGTGCGAAAAGACCATAGCTGACCAGACTCGACTACAGTCAACTATGGTAAATACAGATCAATTCGAGAGCAGCCTTCATTTTAACCAACATCCCGTCGATTCTCGAATTTTCAAATGCCACCTCCACCAAACTCCAACAGTCGATCACTTCGTCCCCCTTCCCACACGTCAAGGCAATCTCAACCCGCCCCGGCCTACTCAACGGCCACAAAAGAAACCGTCTTCTCAAATTCTAAAATTTCAAAAATCTTAAATTCACCCCCTCACCACCTCACAACTTCTTAAACATCCGACCCTCTGGAAGAAGCACAAGCTTGAGACAGAGTACCCCCCTCCCCCCACAAAGAAAGTCAAGTCAGAGCAGCCTTCAGCCAATTTCCTATTTCAGGTTCTCTTCTTATAAAGCGAATAGTAATCGGAAATCTTTTATACTGTGAAGTAACTGTGTAACCAACGGCATTATGACATAGCGGCACATCAGTTTACTTATGCCCTCTTCTATCCATACAAATCTCCTGATTGCTACTCCTGAAATTTATGTCAGTTTCATTCTTTCGGTTATTACTCCTGCGAGTTATATTTACCTACTTTCTCAATGACCGCTAGTCGCTACTTCTGCAAGATAAGACTCTTCCCTTCATTAGAGACGGGGTATTGAAAGAAAGTATCGATATAAGATGATATCGGTACTAGTGTCGAATACAAATATTGATATCAGTAAAATATCGAAACAAATGTATCAATATCAAGAAGTATCGTATCGAATCATTACGATATAGAATATAATTATCATCATTACAATACGATACGAAACTTTTTTCTATGATACTATATCATTCGGTACTACAATATTGTATATTATATAAATTCCTATGAGTAAGTGTATCAAATGATACAATGTTGTATTTTTTACAAATAATTTTTCGTTTACCGCCCACTACATATATATATATATATATGTATGTACTATGTATACATTACATTTATAATTGTAAAAAACGGTACTTTGCAACCCCCCCCTAGAAGATCCCGCACTAACGAATTCCTTACCCGTGACGATAGGCTTGAGCAACCAGCTTCTACAAGTAGGGTTATAGGGAACGTCCCTCCCGAACGTGGGACTCTACGATAAACCTTGTGTACCGGTGTAACAGGCGATTTTTACCCCCATAAAATTTTACCGGGGGGGTAAAAATCGCCTGAGGTAAAAATAAACCAGCGTAACAGGCGATTTTTACCCCCCATAATATT
>JAIPRL010000091.1:134979-153970 GCA_025469235.1 Pemphigus obesinymphae
ATCTCTTTTTCGGTCTTCCTCTCCCCCTCTTACCAACAACATGCATTTCCCTTACTAATCTTACTGCCTCAGTCTCTTCCCTCCTTAATACATGCCCGAGCCATCTTAATCTATTCTCTCTCATTTTGTATTATAAAGAACACTATATATATAAAAAAAAAAAAAAATTAAAATAATAATATTTATAAATATTTACCAAAGAATGTTCCTGCCCAAAAAGGTATTAATGGAACATCAACTAAAGGTGCACATACATTTATGAACCAATTTGGCAAAAATGGAGTAATTCGTAAGAACATTATATAACTGAACATGTTGTCATGATGCTTTTTCACCTAATAATAAAAATTTTAATTATATAAATTCAACATAATATGTGTATTGTGTATACTAAATTTAAAACTTACTAAATTTGCATATGACTTTATTCTATCTGGGAAGTATCTGTATGCTAATCTCCTTCCAATTGTCATAGATAATAGGTAACAAAAACAAGCACCCATTGCAGAACAAAAGCATATTAATGATAATGCTAATAAAAATGGATAAAGAAATCCACACAAGATTGATAATGAAATTGAACCAGGTATTGCAAATGTCTGCAAACTGTATGGAATTAATGGTTAAGGAAAAAATAATAAAATTTTAAAATATGTAGAATTTATCAATAGTTTAAACTCTAATAAGGTATTTGAAAGGATACAATATATAACAGAAGAAAATTGACATAAACACTTGAGTATAATATGTATCCTTGTAATGTTCCAAAACTTTACCTAAATTCTGTGCATCTTTAATATTAAATGGAAGTTTAATATATTGTTTTTCCTCCCTTAAAATAATAAATAATATATAAACTTTGAATTTCATTACAATCAATGTTGTGCTTTTCACTACTTACTCTTTCAACTCTGGAAAGCTATAATACAAATATACTAAAATTAGTAATGACGCTACAAATATAACCACTAATATGAATACTGCTTTGGTGGTAGACATTGTTTGGTCATTTCCTTTTTTTGTTTGTGTTATTGATGTGGTATCGTCCACCGTAGATTCTGAAATCAATTTTTAATAAACATTATAATTTACCTACATATTTGTTTTGTTTCAGATGAGTAAAATGATTCATCAATGCTGTAATGTACAATTAACAATTGCAGCTATATAATCAAAAAGTGGCAGATGTTCCTGTTAATAATTATATTATAGTTTACCTGATTCGTTTGGTACATCTTGATCCATTTCCATATTTTTTTTATTATTTAATTTGACCTAATAAATTTTTTAAAAATCTGTGTAAATCAATAAAGCAAAATAAAAACAAAAATTCTATTTGACAGTCGATGACATTTTATTATTTCTGAAATTATATGACAATTGTTTGTGTATCATGATCTAGTTTTAAGCTTCACTTTAACGTTACACTTTATAGGTAAATAAGTATAATTTATGTTTTTCGTACCTAGTGAATAATGCTGCAAATTTTTCATAAGTTCATTTTAACCAGTACTGATTACCTTGAAAGAGAAATCTATTCATTTTAGTTCTGTCACAGATTATTATAATTCATATAATCTGTGGTTCTATGGTCGAGAAATTATGGTTACATTATATTGAAAGACCACATATTTTTTTTGTTATCAAATTTACACCGGTGTTATCAGTTTATCAATTTTAATAAACATGTTGGATAAAATATGATTAATGACAATTAATGTTTAAAGATCGAAATTTTGTCAATTATACTTAATTCACATATATTATTAAGCATAATTTTGCAAAAATAATAATCGTTTCTGCCGTTTCTTGAAGTAATAATTAATTCCAATTATTTTCGTCGTCTGACACCAAATATTATGTCTGTATTACAATCATGTGTCGTGATTCGCCGAACGGTGAACATAGCCATGCCCGTCAACTATTATGCCAGAACTTGGTGTTCAACAAAAGCTACTCCCACTAGTGAGCTAATTAAATATTACTTTACTAAAAAGAATACCTATATAGTCGGGGATGGGACTGGGCCGGTCTGTATTTTGACATTTCAGCTCTTAAAAATGTTATTTCAAATATGTATCGTAAACATCACCAGGTAGATTTTATTTTAGAAAAATAATTAATTCTTTAATATATACCTATATATATATATTAATTAATTTACATACCTACCTACCTAATTATTAGAATCGATATTAGTTTTTATAATATAGATCGGTACATACAAATAATTTTAGATTTTGATCTGCAATAATTCTAAATTTCATAAACTCACCCTCATACCAAGTTATCCATCTCTTCTGCAAGTTATAAAACCACACTCAAAATAAGTTCTCATATTAGTATTTACACACTAACTAATTGAATTATTAAAGACAAATCTTAGTACTGTTTTGCTATCACGACTACTTATGCATTTTAAATCACTGGGAACTATCACAATATGCGGCTACAAGGTTTTGAAATTATATAGGTAGTATGTACCTATAATATATATTTATAAAAGAGGAAGTACCTTATACGATACTGTGAAACAAAAACGGATATTAAAATATATAATAGGTATATATTAAATAATGAGAATTGTAATTACTTACCTATTTATTTAAAAAATATTTGGTAAAATGAAGTCTTGAAAAAACTATTTTAATAACAATGCTGATTCATAGATTTTAATCTATTGTTTTAATTTTAGATTCAGGCATATTAACATGACATCTGATTAATACGGATTAACACTATCTAGCATAGCGCACGCTAATAATTTACCTACAATGATTGTCACTGTTTCTTGAATGTCTTCTAAATTTCATTAACAAGTGTCCATATTTTGTCCATAATAGTGATTTATTTTGGAGTCCAATATGGATTTTGAATATATATTTGAATTAATCAACAAATTAACTTTTAAAATTTTTGTACCTATGCAATATTTTAACATTTGGTTGACAAAAATTTAGTCATTTTTAATTTAATAAAACAATGATAAGATATATTGAAAAAAGTAAAATAGTAATTTATAAGTAGTTATTGACAAATTTAAATTAGTTTTCAAAATATTTATCACACAACTCAATGAATCGCTACAAAAATCATTTTTTTATCTGTGGAAAGCTTGATGTTTTAAATGTAAAGGAAGAGCATTTTTATAAATGGAAAAATAAGATATCTACTTAACAATCTTTGTTTTGAATTATTATTTTTCAAATGCAATGATTTATCCTTGATTTAAAATAATCATAATACATTATCCTATCTGAGCACTAATAAAGGATTGTTGGACCAACTCACCAACTTCCACTATTTGTATCTGGACAGCTTTTTAATTGTAAACACTAGGTGTACAAAATATTTAAATAATTACAATTTAAAGTATTTATTAAATATGTAAGTAGTAGGAAATGCAAATTCAAAGTTTTCAATCGAGATTCAATAAAATGCAATTTTTGGTTTCTAAACATATGTTTAGACACCTTATATCCTCATATTGTCTGTCTATCCATAATTACTAGTTTGTTGATTTGGTGACCAGGTAAATAGATATTTTTCTACATAGTTAAAAGTACCATTATTAATTTGTTTAGGGGGAGTCGCCACCTATGGCCATCATAAGAATTTTTTTCTATTAATATTACATTTTCTCTCTACGGTTATTGAAGAAAATTGAAAATGAAACCATATATAGGTACTTTATATGTTTATCAATCTTTAGTTTAAATTTCAAAGTCTTATGAACATTATGGATTGATAAATTGATATTATTATTTTTTTAATTGCATTTTCCTCTTCTATGGCCAGCTATTTTACCTATGTACCTATGGTTACTATAATTTTTTCTTAAATTATTTATATTTATATTATAGATATTTACCTACTTCCATAATAATGTTAAACAAAACATGTTTTTTATTGAAATGTTATTAAATAAGAGAAACTTTTATTTTCGATGCAATAAATTATGAAATTAAAAACAAATAAGTAACACTGGAAATTAAATTAATTAATAGCTGAATAGGAAGGTTTATAAATAAAATGAACAATTTTTAAATAATATTATAAAAAATAATAATCAACACTTTTGTAGTTAATCCTTAAGAAATTAATAACTATACATAAAAATACCTATATAAATAAAATAAACAATATTATAAAGAAGAATAATCAGCATTTTGATAATCTTTAGAAAATTGATAACCACGAATAATAAAAACATATATAAATTTATAAAATTATTAATTACTAACAATTTAATATGATTATAGGTAACATAATGTAAATTTTCAGTCCTATCTAAAATTTTCAAATAGGTATGAACATTACCTGGGAAGGCAGAAAGGTATTATTATTATATTATTATATTCTTTAGATCTTGTAATTCATTTTTATAATATTATTTAATTTATTTATTGGTATTTTAATGCATAGTTATTAATTTCCTAAGGATTACCTACCAAAGTGTTGATTATTCTTTTTTATAAATGTATTTAAAAATATTGCTCATTTTATTTATAAAACTACCTATTAATAATGTAGTTATTAATTAATTTAATTGCCAGTATTACTTATTTGTTTTTAATTTCATAATTTGTTTGATTGAAAATAAAAGTTTCTCTTATTTGTTTGTATTAGATATTATTTCATTATATATAAATATCAAAAATATGCACCATCGCCAATGGCCTTTTATACTAATTGTACTCTTTTAGGAGAATACATATTTTAATATTGCTTATTAGACAGGAATACTCTTAATGAATATATTGCTTTTAAAACGATTCTAAACAGTTTTAGTGGTAATATACATAAATCTCGATTTGACGAAATCATATTTGGCTGTTTTTGCGTAATTTTTTGATAGTTTTTCCTACCGTATATATAGAAAATAGCCAAAAATGGCTTTTCTAAAGTACAAACTAGATGAAATTTTCTATCAGATAATGAAGTCACATGTACTACAGATTGATTCATGTCTTCTGGTCGAAAAGTTGAACCAAAAAAAATAAATAAATAAAAAATAAACATCACTGTAAAACCACTAGCTTCTTCGCTCCACTTAAAATCTAAAAGAGCCATGGGGGGGATATGATACTCTCATCCCCCCGTGAGCATGGCCCTGAAAAGAACAAATTCAAATTCAAAGCAATTTTGTAGTATTATTACAAACAACATAAATAGTATACAATAAAATAATAAGTATAACAAATAAATAAAAATCAATGTTACCTATGGTAGTTGTGAATCGTAGAAACAGAATTAACACTATTCACTGGTAATGAATGTATAATGTATAGTCGTAATAATAAAATAGTACCCAAATCTTGTACTTATCCCTACAGCTCTACCCATATTTACCGTCCAAAAATATTTTTCGATTGGATGGAAAACCAACTGGATAACATGTTATTAGCCCCATTGAATATAAATATTTATAGATAATTTGTACTGCAAACATTTTATATTGATTTCCTTGATTTTAAATTAATAATGTGGTGCCAATTTTTTGTAGATGAAAACTTTAGAGTTTTGAATTTGAAGAAAAAGGTCATTGCAACTCATGAAAAAAAGAAATACAATAAGACCATAACATTACCACCTAGGTGAGTGTTACCATATTCTTAATTTGAAATGTTCATTTGTTTTTATATATCTACTTTTAAGTATATAATATACAATATAATCATGGGAACTTACAGACTGATTACTGAAAAAAAGCAAATATTATAATATGTATGTTATGTGTGTTTTTATAAACTAAAATTGGAAGTTACTTGTTTTCCATTTAAAAAAAACACCGCTATATGGCCTGTGGAATCGATATACCTACCTAAAAATGGACAACCGTATGTGAACTTGAGTTTTATACTCTTGATGAATATTATATTATATAGATCATATTTTTATATGTCATAATTTAAGTAACATTTGATCCATCCATTAAATTAGATATCTAAATATTCTTCAACTGGACCATCATTAGTAGAAGGATTGTTTTTCTCCTCTTATTAATAACGGAGGTTTTTATATACATATTTAGCAATTTTGGTATGTTAATTTGTCAATCTATTATCCACATCTTTTGTTTTAAATTTATAACTTTTTAAGTAGCATTTTGTTTTATCTTATATTATTTGACTAATCATAATGTTAGTTTAAATTATTGAAGAAACAAAAAATCCTCAATATTAAATAAATAATATGATGTATTATTATACACTACAAAATTCCATAAAATATTTCCAATTACAATTAATTTAAAAAAATTGACATTAATTAGCTTATAAATGTTATAAAATGTGAATGTGTTACACCAATATAGTTGATACCTAATTGATAGGTACCCTTCATAAAATATGCTCATGCGTGATACCTACTTAAATGTACCAACACATTATTATGTAATATTCAATAGGTTTCTTCTAATTGTTAGTTTAACTAGGTACTAGTATTATAATAACTTACTTGTTTGGGTTTTAGTAGGCTCTTGTAGCATGTTTTCATAGTTTATTGTACCTACGTAGGTATAAAAATAGATTGGTAGGTATTATAATATGTATTTTATAATTTGACAAAAATATTTGCCTTTATATAACAATACATTGTATTATGAAATAATAGCTGCTTTTGTATACATTTCATGTAGAAATTTTATTTTAAAATTAATTAACAAGTTATTAATTATTTTATATAATTAATCAGTAATCAATTGGTAATAAAATTATTATTAACTACCGCAAAACAATAGATGTCAGATTAATTGATTCTCATTTATGACTATATAATATAAACTACTAAAATAATACTATAAAATACTCAGTAAAATTAAAAAAAAAAAATGTAATTCTAAAATTCTACTATTTTGAGTATTACTATTTTCAAAAACATTATATTTTAATTCATATTATTCATTACTACTTAAATTAAGTTGTTTTTTCACTATCTAAATAATGATCATATGTCTTTTGAAAACAAATAATCACAATGGTATTTATGTGTTTATCTTTCTTTTTATTGTCTTCTAATCAATTACTCGAAAGAACTTATTAAATATCAATTAAATATCAGTAGTTAGTTTTTTGAGTATAGATTATATTTAATTTTAATAACTAGAATTTTAAAATGAATAAAAAAAAAATAGATATTTTAAGTTTCAAAACATACTATTTCTGGTAATTTAAATATATTATATACCTATTGTGAATACACTTAAATCATATACATCTTAAATAATATTTAAAAATGTTTTCATTATAGGTTAAATACACTATAAATGAGTTGGTTTAATTCACTTATTTAATATGAGTAAACGTATATTATATATGTAATATATTTATAAAATCCTTTAGAAAAATGTCAAAATTACTGATTGGTAGAGAAAACAATCTAATATTTATAAAATTAAGCATACATTATACACAGAAAGAATAGAGAATAATAGGAAATAAAGTTCAGTGGGGATATATGTAATGGGAGAGGTTGAGAAGTTCAAGTATTTAGGGTCCACTGTACTGAAAGATAGAGGCTTCGAAGAGGATATAAAACACAAGTTTGGATTAATGAAATGGAAGAAAGTGTCGGGTGTTTTATGTGACAAAATAATCCCTATTAGGTTAAAAGATTTATTTTATAAGACCTAACCGTAATGAGACCTGCAATGATGTATGGAATATAATGTAGTAGGAAGGAAGATTACAATAGTTTGGAAGATGAATAGAAAATGTGAATGTTAAGGTAGGTGAGTAGAATGACTAGAGAAAAAAATAAAGAATGAGTATAATATAATAGTTACTATAGAAGTAACTTTGATAATTGACAAAATGAGGGAGAATAGTTTGAGATTGCTCAGACATGTATAGAGAGAGAGGAAGGCTGAAAAAGAGATACGAGGATGTTATATCAAGTGATATGAAGAAGGTAGGGTTAAGTGAAGAAGATGCAAGAGATAAAGTTAAGTGGAAGTGTAGGACTAGAGGGGCCGACCCCAAATATTTAAAAATAACTCTTGAAATTTTGATGATTCAACATTAAAAATGCTTTAATTATTATTATTATTCTGAATCAGATTAATACATTTTGATTTTTTTATGCTTTTTTGGAGAGATTCTATAGGTATGTTTATTTATATATACCAAGTTTGAAATCTTAACTCTGCAGGTTCAGTATTCTTTATTTTGTGACTTATGATTAGAAAATCAGTAATTTAGTGAAAAAAATTTTTTATAAAAAGGCAATGCACTTAATACCATGGCCGTCCTTCAGGATATCAGTCTCGGAAAATTAGTATTGTTTTGTTGACAAAATCTAAAAAAAAAGTTGAAGACTTTTTTACCTATTTACGTTTTAAGTTGGTATTTCGTTGGAATTTAATCGGTACCCCTTTCCACCCTAGAATATTTCTTTTTCTTGCTTAACACTTAGGTATATTAGGTAATTTAATGTTAATATTTTCAGATTTTATAATAGCTTTACCATAATGAAATCCAAAATATTATGGGTAATCAATTTATTGTTATATTCAGTTTGAAGTTTGATTTGAAAAATATTAGTAACTTATTTTTTTCTTATAAGTAAAATATATAATTCATCATTGATAATTTTCAAAAGATTAACATACTATTTAAAAAAAAATTCAATTTCAGAGCATTGAGTATGCCTATTGATCAAGATTGGACAAATGTATGGCCGGGTCCAAAAACATTTCATCCAGCTTCTGTACCTTTAGCACTACGACAAGGGTATGACCAAAAAAGAGCGTCGCCTGGTAAATATGGCAATGCCGAGTTAATGAAGATTCCTAATTTTCTGCATCTTACACCACCGGCTGTAAAAAAACATTGTAGTGCCTTAAAACAATTTTGTACCAAATGGCCCAAAGGCTTAGAAACCGATGAAGATTGTAATAAACATTTTTCAATGACGGTAATCACAACAGATTATTGTCATTCATCACCAACTATCAAAGATCCAAAAGCCAGAATAGTCACAATCAAAGTAAATAACAATTGTTATATATATATTATAACAATGATTTTTTCATATATTCAAATATTAGGTAGGTATAACAATTGTTTTTTTATTTTTTTTATATAAATATAGATCAAATTGAGCTCATTGAATTTGGACAAACATGCCAAAGATAAAATGATCAGGTTGGTTGGGGACAGATATGATGAAGAATCTGATATGCTTACTATTGTTACTGATCGATGTCCTTTGAGGAAACAAAACTATGATTATGGAATTTATGTTATCACAGCTTTATACCACGAATCTAATGTTTGTTGTTTTAAATATGTAATAAAAATTTGTATACATTATTAATTTTTAAATTTGTTTTATAGAACTTTGAACAATGGGAGCAAGAAAAACAGGAAGCTGACATGGAACAGTATATATGGGAAAACAATCCATCTAAAAAAGCATATGTTGCATTAGTTCAGTGGCCTCAGAAAGTTTCTGACGATGATGTCAAGTCACATTCTATTGACGGTGACACAGCAGGACAAAAATATAAAGAAGCAGTGACAGAATTATTAAACAATGGTAAAATCAATATTTTATACATAATATTTATTATTTATAATATAAAATACCTTATTTTTCAGGTGAAGATACATATACTTTGAGTAAGTATAGAGAAGCTGCCTTAGCTGTATTACTACCTCAAAATGCACAGACTTAGACACTTTTAAAATTAGATGTATTGTGTTCAAATCATTATTATGTACAATAAAATTAATGTTATTCAGACTTTTCTTCTTCTTTGATGACTATTGGTAATCGGTCGCCCCATTTACTTGATCGTGCACACCAATATGGAATTCTATGATATTGAAAACATAAAAATAATATAAGAAAACAATTAACAAAATTAAGGACAATAGAATGAGGTCGAAAAGAAAGACCAAAAAACAGGTAAGGAAATATAGTAAAGAGTGATATGAAGTAAGCAGGTGTAAGTAGAGAAAATGTAGGATATCAAGTTAAGTGGAAATGTAGAAAGATGGCAGACCCTAAACAGTTGGGAGAAAAAGTGAAGAAGAAGAAACATTAATAAAATAATAATTAACCATGTTATAGATTAGGTAATAACTAATAACTAATAGTATAATATAAACTTTAAAGTATAAATACATACTTTCCATGTTTTTTAGCAGTAAAAATTATTTCTTGCAATTTTCCACTGCTTGTGCACATTCGACAGACGGTATGCTTTGAACGTGTTAAAACAGGGCGCACTATACGAGGCCACTTTTCATCTGTTTCTGATCTATCTCCTGTAATAATTATTAAGTTAATTTTTATCATAGTAAGAATTAAATTAAAAATGTATACTAGCCTTTTTTTATGACTATATATGAGAAGTGTTCCTTTTTGATTAAAGATTGTTGTCCTATTTTTGGTGTAAAGTATGATACTTGAAAATTACAAGGTGTTTCGTCGGTATCATATCGTGGACAAGAATATTCATGAGTACACTATAGTAAATATAATGTTTAAATAAATCACCAAGTTTCAATTAATATAATTAGTCTTTCAATAGTATTACTGGTGAAAACACGTGGCTTTTTATATTGTTTTGAGAAGATATTTCTAGGAGAAGATCTCTGGCTTCATTTATTAAACTGAAACCAGCATTTGTCCCCATTTCAACCAGTACAATGTATTTTTTTGTTTTGTTCCATAAGTTAAGAATAGTCTCAAAGCGATTTTTAATGTCAGGTAACTCAAACAATGAGTATGCCGATACAACGAGATCAAACTTTAGCTAAGAACAAGTACACAAATAATTGCTTATTTTTTTTTTTTAACAGTGTTAAAATATATTATGTTATGCATACATTTGGTGAAGCAGGTAAAAATTGTCTGTAAAATAGTCCTTTGGGTAAGATTGTCTCATTATTTGGATTTCCCTCTTGCAATAAAAGTTTTGCCAGATCATTCATAGTCGATGAAGTATCTACACAATAATATTCTTTTAATGAGTTCCCCCAAAAATTTTTAGCGTTCCTAAACAATTAAATTATTAAAACAAAATCAGAAAACTAAATTATGTGTTAATTAAAATAAATGCATGTGAATGAGTACCTAATAAAAACTTACATGGTAACTGTTCCAATACCAGAGCCAAAATCAAATAGGGACATTGGCGCAAAATCTGGATCTCTCTGTTGTATTTCATTAAATATCATTTTTATAACATTATATTCTGGAGCAATACGAGACAGAAGGTATTGATGACATAAGTGCTGATTATTGAAATCAATTGGTTTCCAGTTGTAAGTTCTTTGAGCAATAAGTCTTTCTATACGGTTATTTAAAAATTTTTCAAACTTGATTTGTTGTTCTTCACTCATGTTTTCATTATAATCTGAAAATAACATATTAATTTAATAAAAAAAAATTGTAAACAATAAAAGAGACTGTACTGGTTTCACATAGGTACCTACTTTATTAAATAATACTTCAACATAGTATCTATTAATAAATCAAATACATATTTGATAATTTTGATAAAAGTATTAATTATATTAAAATATAAATAAGATTTTATATACATAATATAATAATATTTTAATTCTGAAATATTATAGATGTTTTTGGTTACCTATGATTAGTCAATATTGATATTTGTAGGTACTAGGTACATACATTTTTTTTCTAATTCAACTTTATACTGTTGCTTTTTCTCCATTTTTTGACTATTCTCAATAGGAGTGTGCCTACTTCTTAGATAATTTACTAATAACTGGCCATTACTCAACACGGATTTCAATTGTGCATCTACGACAATATATAATAGGTAAGGTAAACATACAAGACAAATAAAGAATTATGTATAAAAAAAATATATATTTTAATAGGTAGGTATTCCAACCTTTTAAAGATTTTATGATGGCATGGATCAAGTTGTCAGGCAAAGGTTTGGCAATGTTACAGCATTTACCAGGATGTTTTCTGGCTTTGATTTCCTCACGCGACACCATCTGACAAACATTTTCGTTGAATACAGGTATTAATTTCACATTGGTCGCATACTAAAAACATGAATTGTATTATAGACAAACGCTTTGGTTTCAAATCTCTCGTAATATTGGACATTTTATACTTACGGATCTTTTCAAAAAAATAACACAACTGGACATCATTATGGAACGTTTTGATTTATTTTAAAGAGTGTATTAGATTTCGCGTTTTTTTTTATAAATTGTTATCAATGTTGCGTTTTTTTCCATGCAGTATGTTTTTATTGTTATCGCACGATAAGACGATTATTGACCATCTATTGGCTGATATTTCTTGTTTTAATTTTTATTTATCAACCTTCTCATTCACTCATATCGATTGGAGTTTGCGAATCTCAAACGGCGGGCAATTTGAGCTTGCGATCGTCGTTGAAGTCGAACATTTTGTGTAAGGATATAGGACGGAACAATTACGTCATTTGTTTGATTTGAATTAGGAAAATTAATAAAGATGAAATTCGCTGAGCATTTGGCCGCACACATCACTCCCGAGTGGAGAAAACAGTACATCAGTTATGAAGTAGGTCATATGTAATATATTAGACTTTTTTTTTTTGTGCAACCAGGGTCGACTTTTAGTACCTGTTATGATTTATAATAATGCGAAACGTTAAATTTTATAGGAAATGAAAGAAATGTTATATGCTGCCATCGAACAGCTGCCGGCGCCCGATCAAGTGGACCCTGACTCTCTTTCGCGTTATTATGCCAAATTCGATGAAAAGTTTTTCAGTTTTTGTGACAAAGAACTCGCTAAAATCAACACGTTCTACTCAGGTTTCAAACTGCATTTATGATATTGTTTGACACCTCACATACCTTCGTCTTGCGTGTCTATCCAACGTTCCTATCGCTCGATGGCAATTACACATACTCTTTTGTGCATGTTACGACTGCATGAACATTCTATCAAGTAGAGTAGTATCAGAATGTTAAAATATATAACTACTGATAAACTTTAATGCACATAATGTTATCATTTTTTAAATGGTGTGTGTTCTTAGATTTTGTCTAACACCTAGTTACATACATATTATGGGAATTCTTTATGGGCACTACCTAATTATTAATTTAATTGTTTTATTCTAAAAACAATATTAAATTACATTGTTAATTTAAAAAGAAGAAAAATGTTATGATTACCTACCTATATGATTTTTCTTTTTATATTAAGACACATTTAATATAATATAATATCTAGTAAATCCAGACAGGTACTACCCACTTAGAATTAAAAATTAAATAGAGAATTATACTATATTTTATTATTGAAAAAGAAACATATTAATTAGGAAAATTTCATGTACAATTTAAACTTACATAAATTATGTATGTACTATGTACATTATTGTATATAGGTATTATTTTATATGTTAGGCACCTATTTTTAATATTAAGTAAAAACAAAATACCTAGATACTTAAATAATATTAAGAAGACTGAAGTATAAATAAACTATAATTACTTAATGTTTAATTATGTTATTTTTAATTATTATTTAATAATGTTAAAATTGTAAAAATAATTAATAATGTTTGATTTTATTAAATAATAAATACATTTAAATCTGTTAACTAGTTATCACACTCCAATCAAAGTCGACCAAAACTTAAAAACTAAAATTGTAACTACTGGTCAGATTCTTTTGGGGGTTAAGATTAATCATATAAAATTTTACATTATCAATATTTGGATGCATTTTTTAACTAGTGATCAATATGTCTATGTATAAGTTTTGTATTTAAATTGGTTATATTTAATATAAAATTAAATTACACATTTTGGTTTTGGAAGAGTATAATTCTAGGTATGATATAGGTAATACTTATAACTTTGAGTAATTAGATACTGTATATTTCAGTTGGTTTTTGTATAAACAATCTTACAAAAATAAATTATTATAATGATCAAAGTTATTCCACTTTACGAGATATATATTTATATGTGTAAAATATCGTATTATGTTAAAGGTATTATGTTAGTATAAAAAAGCCTAAAAGAAAATAATATAATGTTTATTTTATATATTTGTTTTTTATGCAATTGTTTATTTCTTATAATATTATATTAATTGATATTTTAATAGCAATTCATTCATTTATTTTGTCCCGTATTATAACAAAGACATAATATTAAATATTGGATACGATAATATACCTAATACCTGATTACATAAACTAATAAGTACCTAGTTTAAATTTTTATTTATTGTTTTGTTTTATTTGCTTTTTAACTATAATATTTTTAATTAATTTAAGACACATTTTCATCATATGCCTATTTGATTTATCACAGTAATTTATTCAGTTAAAACATTTAGTTTTAAATATGCGTGCACTGTACTTAGTACATGATAAATCTTACTTGTTATAAGTATTTGTTTAGAATCAGAATTCACATAAATGTACTTTTATTTGAATCAAATCTATATTGATGTAGATCTACTGATTATAAAAAATGTATCTACTGGCTACCTATTTATGATAAATTAATAAATTATTCCCATTATTATAATATAATTTATAATAGTGTAAACCTTATTCCATATTAAAAATCCACGTACAGTATTATTATATATATATATATATATATATATTCACAAATGCATGTATATAATGATGCAATCATAATTTTTCACTTTCAATAAATAATTTTTGTAACACCTTAAAATTATTGTAACCATTGGGCTCTGACATTTTAAATACAATTTCATACCTACTTATCTTATAGATATACACTATTATTTACTTATATAATATTATAATTATAAATTGTAATTGTTATAACTTATGAATAAAAATATTTCAATAAATAGGAATTTTTATTTGTGTTTAAAAGCATAAAATATTCTAATTTATAATATTTAATAGTTATCAATAAGTAGAGCTGACATTTTGAATCTCCATTTTTCTGGCATTCTGGAAAAACTCTTAAAAGTTTAAATAAATGCATTCATAATAAATTACTTATAACTGACCAGCAAACTTAAATAGTATTAATACCTACATAATAATATAAAAATTACAGAAAAATTTATTCTCACTCCCCCTCTCTCCCAACTACTTGGGGTCAGCCACCATAGTCTTCAACTTCCACAGAACTCAATCTTCTGCATGCTCCTCACTTCCCTCTCCCACCTATTATCACTATGACATCCCCCATTTCTTTTTTGGGCTTCCTCTACCTCTCTTTCCTTCAAAATAAATTCCTTTTACTACTCTTACTGCCTCTGTATGCATTGAAGATTTAAGTTGGCAGTTATGTGAAATGTGGCCTTATTTTAATTTTTTATATTATTACTTCTTCATTTAGGTACCTATTCTATATAAATCCTATCTATTCTCATTAGTAAATGAAAATAATAGTCTCCTACTATACCATCCAATTTAATGTTATATGGTTATCAAACCCTGTCTATTCCCTACCCCCTAGTTTCGCCTCTGAGATAAGTATTCATCTTGGTCATGTGTTGAAACTTGAATGTGACCTTATATTATTATTATTCTGTACAATCAGATTTCGACTAAAATGTAGAAAATTCTGTAACAGAAAACAAATGTCATACATTAGGAAAAGCTGAGAACTAATTTTCGTTATTATTTTTGGACCATATATACAATCGGTAGTATGTGGTTAAATTTTGGATTAAAAAATAAAAATTATTAATTACCTACCTACCTAATTCTTAATAAACACAAATTACAATTGTATTGGAAAAAATTAATGAAAAATGGCTTTTTATTCAGGTTTGATATGATGTAGGCCCTGTAGGTACAATAGTTTACCAATATAAAAGGACAAAATTCAATATGCTTATGATATTTTATTGTTTCAATTGTATTTATCTATTATTATATTATTATAAAATTGTTTTGTAATGCTATATATGGACGGAATCTTTTTGTTTTAAAGTTTAAACATACATGCCTATAGAATATTATGTAAATTGTCAATAAGTATATGCAGATAGGTACCTACCTAATTGTTAAAATACAAAATAAAAAACAAATAATTTTATTAAATTTACTGAAATTCAATTATTTTTTTAAATTTAATTGTTTATATATATTTATTATTTAATATAATACCTACCTTTAGTGTATAGGTATTATTATTAAATATACGAGTATTATATTTCACGAAATTCATGATTTCTAAATTTAAAGATGAATTAATGAAACCAATTTTAACTTTCAAGTTTATAGGTCTTTTACATCCCCGAAATTCGAACACATTTCATGCCAAAATAATAGGTACATATTATCGAAAAAATAAAATATGGCTATAAAAAATTATTGTATCAACCGATATTTAAATTTTTTTGTGTAATAACGTAGAATAGAATAACGTAATTTTAATACTGTATTCAATTTTCAGATTTTAATATCTAAAATTAATACCATTATGAATAAATTACTCAAAATTGAAAATTGCTAGAAATAGCCCAAAATCGGGAAAAAAATTTTCGAAATATTTTATTTAGTTATAAAAAAAAATTGAAAATATAAAAAGTACAAAGTTCTAGTAATCATTACAAAATAAAGCTTAAAAATATACAACGGAACAAAAGTTATTGCATTTGTCAGATCGTCATAAGACATTGTATATAATATAGAGTGTATGTACACCTATTTACAATTTATACTTAGTAAATATATATTATAGCTAAAATAAAAAATATTATAATATTTTTTATTTTATAATTTGTAAAGTTTGTATTACTGAAATAATCTTTAAACGAGTATAATGATTCACAAGCAATGTTATTAATACCAACTGATTTCGTCGGGCAACTGGCATTAAGATGTATTATAATATGTTATATTTTCTTTCTAGAAATACTATATAATTGTTGGCAAACAGATGACCATATGTTTTGTATAAATCATAATATCTACTGCACATATAATAAAAAAATTTTATATAAATACAGTAATAAATTAGTTTACCGAAGTGAAAACCGTATACAGTTGCCAAAGTTATATTATTGGATGTTGGTATACTAAGGTACTTAAAATTTAAATACGTTCTCAACTTACAGGTTCTCCAGAAAAATTATCTTTTTTATTTATTATTCATACATACCTATACATATTTATGACCAAATCGTGTTTTCGAGAAGTTATATACCTATGTACCATATTAGTGTTTATACCTATAGGTATATAATTTTAAAAAAAGCATTTAAAATAGAGCCATATTTAAAATCTTGAAAAGAAATTTACTGAAAATCGTATTTTAGCAATCAAGTAGGTAGTAAAATATTGGCAATTTATTTGCACGCAATCATATCGTAAATTAATATTATTAAAACATTTATGTGATAACACGAGGGTAAAGACCCGACAGCTTTTCTGCAAAGGGGTTTTTGTAGGAAATGTTCAAAAATAGTTGTAGAAAAAATGTTCATACATTTTAAAATATTAAGAGGACCCTATACCATCCATTTTTAAGGGGTTCTGCAGTGTATGCTATTTTTAAAAAGTTTTTTTAATAATAAAAATTTAACAATTACAATTTTTTTTAAATAATCTTACAAATGTCTCGTATTTGTACTATGTTTTATTGTTGTGTAATCACGATACATATTCAAAAAACTATTATATTAAATGTTCTGGTTTTAAAATTAAAATTAACCCATTTTAGGATTTAAAAATCTAAAAAATCTAATAGTTACTGCAGCAACTAATAGCTCAAAATTTTAAAAGAAAATGTTTACATATCAATAAAGTTCCATAATCGATGTCAATTTCTAAACTTTAGAATTATTATTTTCGAAATTACGAAGAAATTACCATAATTTATTTTGACAAAATAGCATTTTACGCAATTCTTCGGTAAAAACTGAAAAATTATCTATTCAAAGTACCATTCTGATTAAATTTTCTACCGGAAAATGGGTACATCTACAAGTACACAAAACATATGTGTCGATTGCAGGAGTAAGTCTGTTGGGCGAAAAGATGTTTCCAGAAATAAAATAAAGATAAAATAAACATCATTGTAAAATGTAAAAGAATCTACAACTATTGGGAAAAAAGAAATATTACTTCTCCAAAGTATATCAACTATAACTATAATAAATACAATTTTCTACCCGAAAATGTAGGGTAAACATGAAACCTTGAAACGTTTGGCGCGCTATTTTTAGTTTTTACTATAGAACTTTGGGTACAGCCATGGAAAAAAACAAAACATTATAAAAACCACGGTATAATAGAAGATAACAAGTAGGGAAAGATGGTCTTATCACCGTATATAACTTTTATATCAACAATATTTTGCTGGCAGACCCCAGATGTGATAATTTTAAAATAATAATTGGCGGGAGAAATATCTTTTAACTTTTGTAGATTAAACAGTGTACTTATACTACTAATATACTTATACATATTGGATATTTATTTATATAAATCCGTGATATTTCATTCGGTGATAATGGAATTTTATACCATAATAATAAAACACATGTTACATTGAAATTAATATATTATATAATTTTAATTTAATAAGTTTATAAACATTAACATTTTAAAATAAGAGTAGATAAGTACATAAAAAAAACATGTCCAATTATAAAGGTATTGTGTGTGCAGTTAATAGCTGCAAAAGGCGATGTCCATGTTTAGGATATAGTTTTTTAGATTTCCAAAAGATCCTGAACAGTAAGTTATCACGTATAAAAAGTTCAAATTTTAAATATTATAAATATCTACCATTACCTTCAAAATGAAATATATAAATAATTATAATAATTGCTTAGGTGTAAACTGTGGATTAATGTTTGTAATGAGCAAAAATTATATGAAATCCAAGGACCCTTGTATAATTCTTATTATAGGATCTGTAGTTAAAATTGTTAAATAAGAATTTTTACCTTTGTGTCGTTACTTTTTTCTGTAAATAATGCATTAAATTGTTTTCTAGAATTTTTTAAAACTGAATACTTACAACACAAATTATTTATT
>JAIPRL010000091.1:154070-175461 GCA_025469235.1 Pemphigus obesinymphae
TTTCCAAATTCTACACCAAAAAAAAAAAAAAAAAAAGGCCAAGGGGGGGATTCGACACCCAGATCCCCCCCCCATGATTACGCCACTGGGCTCAGCACAATATTCGTGAATGGCCAACGTCGCGGCGTATGCGTGAGTGGTAGGTACGTCGATTATTAACGAACATGCTATTCTAGGTACCTATTAAAATTGCGTATAAGTACCAAAAAGTAAAATCCCATTCAAAAATTTGCATTGTTCTTCGAGCAAAATTCAATTTAATTTAGACACTTTTGTATAAAGTTAACTTGAAGTTAACACGTTAATTTGAATAAAAAAAAGTAACTTGTTAAGTTAAAAGTTAATCTGAAAAAAAAAAGTAACGCGTTAAGTAACTTAATTAAAATTAACTTAACTTTTTAACTTTTAACTCGTTAATGCCTAGCCTTGACAGACACTGTCTATAAAAAAAAAAAAATTAATTTATACATTACTATACGATTTCAGTAAACAAAAAAATATATAATATGTGTAGCTATATGGGTAAAAAATGACGTCGAGCCCGTGAAAATTAACTTCACGATAATATTATCATTAACGATGAGAATACAAATATTATACAGTGTACACCTAACCATTACTCGTACGAAATTGCAACATCACGTCTTTGCCGGTGGAGGACGGCTCGTCGTCGATCAACACGACCGGCGGCGCGGCGCAGTCTCTTCGCGGACCTCGGCCAAATCGCACCGGGCGCGCTCTTCCGCCGCCATCTTAGCCGAACGCGACGTATACCTACACAAAAAGACGAATATACCGATCACACTCCCCGGCCGTGTATCGTAAGTATAATTTTGAAAATTTAACGCACGCACTGTTGAAATAACGTAGGTAAAACATTGTTGTCGTTTTGATTTCGGAACGTTTTAAATTTTGTTGTTGGAGATTATAATATAGGTACCTACCTATTATATATATTTGCATTTTAAATCGAGTAACACTCGTCCACATAATATATCAATTACGTAAAGCCATAATTATTACAATTAAAACGTCCACATTATATACTACACATTAAAACCATACCTATCATCTTAGTCACCTCTCCATTTATTGCCCTCAATAAGATTGTTCTCACATATTTATGGGCATATTTATTTGATATTATGTATATATATATACATAATACTCGTATAATAGTACTTACACTTACATCTTACTTACCTCCCCTCCCTTTTAACCTTTATATTTCTTTTAAAGTACTATAAATGATACGTATACTAGTACTACCCCTTACATACATCCCTCTTTTTAATGTTTATTCTTTTAAAGTACTATTAATATATATAATACTATGTTTATATAGGGTACACTTATTTCGGAAAATGATTGATTTTTTTTTGTACAATATACAAGTATAAAGTCTCGGCAATCCGGCACGTCACATCACTATCATGATTCACACGAGACGGCGATCACTGCCAGATCGCTTAATTTGTATAATAAAATAAAACACAAACTTACGGTCATGATGCGTTAAATATACCTGAACATTGCATATAAATGACGAAAAGGTACTTTAGATTTTGCAACTTTTCTCAAGACCAAAATGTCAAGTTTGAGCGTTTGAACTATATCGTTAAAATAAATTAGCACTATAAAAAAGGTTTTGGAGAAAAGTCTTAGAAATAAAGTCGGTGGTAAAAAGTAGTCATCCACAAAAGGGTCCGATAAAAAAAAACAATCAAAGACGGGCATTAGATACATATAGCTATAAAGTTAAAGTTGAGTTAATGGTAAGTTGAACTTTTTCAACTTATTAACGCGACCAGTTTGAATTGTCATTAAGTCGATATAGACTTAATTTATTACAGTTAATTTCCATCGTTAATCATCGGATTTCGTTAACACTTATTGTTGGTGGAGAGTGGGGAGGGGGGGTGTAAGAGTTTCGCGAGATACATAATATTTTAATTCAAATTCAAATGTAATAATTAAGTATTGATAAATGCATACTGCATATTATTTGACATTCAAATTTTAACAAATTCATCACGCTTTCTTGAACAATTTTAATTATTTTAAAGTCAATATTTTTTTTTCTATTTTTTTACTTTAAGATTGAACGAGTTAAATTTATAACAATAAATGTATAATATTCTAAATTTTCATTAATCGTTTGTTTTAGATTTAGATAGTTTTGTTGATGTTGATGAAAAATATAATCTTTTACTAGTTTTTTATAGTTAATCCTATTTTATCTGTTAACTAAAAATAATAATTAATTTTTTCTATTAACTGTAATTTCATTAGTTAATTTTTATAATCATTCGGTTAAGTTAATACGTTCAGGGGTGAACGATTTATGTGAGTTTTATATATATATTATATGTATAACCAAAATACTAATATAGTTATAATCATTCTAAATATTAAATAATAATAATGAATAATTGATAGACAAATACCTATTTATATTATTGAAAAATAAAAATTTTGGGCCATTTTATTCAATAACTTTAAAGATTAAAATTCAAATTTTTCTAATACAATATAAAAATAACAAATATTTTTTTTACTGTTTTTTTTTTTTTTTTTTTGATAGATTTAGTATAAGAAACTTTCGGTCACCTTTATCTTTTTTTTTTCATTATTATCATGAAACAATATCATAAAATCATTTAAAGTATGTCTTCTAGAGTATAAATAAGTATCTTATCAAGTATGTCTATGTGTGCTGGATTGCTGAGATTTTTTATCTATACCTAACACAACTTTAGTCTTTATAAATATGATTTAAAATTCTAGGTACCTACCTAGGTGATTTTTTTGATGATGATTTTTGAAATACAATTTTAACATAACACTATTATCTGGTACACAATATCTAATAAGTTATAAATTAAAATATACTAATTTTAAGTAATAAGAATAGATTTTTATAGGTATATATTTATAGTATTAATTACATTTCGTTATGAAAACTATGATATGTAATAAAAAAAATATACAGTACGTTTTTTAAAATACCTATAAACTTAAAAAATTTAACTTTGGATTTTATATTTTAAGTGGAGCTAGAAATTGTATATAGGCCTACAATGATATTTTTTTACAATTACAATACAATTTAATTAAATTCATCTGTATTATTAGTTTTTATATTTGAACTATCAAAAATTGGATTCAATCTCTTCGTATTTTGAAAGAAAATTAAATTTAGTTAATGCTAAAATGAGGTACATTTTTGGGTTTTCCAGTATTTTTTTTAACGCAAAACAAATTACGTCCAAAAAATAATTATTGGGGATAAGTGCCTTATTAATGCACGGTTGTCAAAATCAATTTCCCTGTGTTTCCGGCAATAATATGGCAATAACATACTTATATAATGAAACATATGTACGAGTACATAAAGATATTGAAAAATGTACCTATAACATTTTTATTAATATAAAAATAATTTCAATATAATTATTGATAACATGTTAATGGAAAGCGGAGATGACCAAAAAAAAAAAAAAAAAACAGGTGGGGGATGTATTATTACAGAGTGATATGAGATGAATGGGTGTAAGTGCAGAGGAGCGAGATACCGATTTAAGTGGAAGTGGTGGACTAGAGGGTGGCCGATCCCAAATATTTAGGACAGAAGTTGAAGGAGAAGAAGAAGACAACAATATAATTATTATTATTATCAATATTTTTTTTTATATATATAAACAGAGTAAAATACATCAAGCTTCACTCAGAATTTTTAAAATAAAAATTATTTTCAAAGATTTTGCCCGACTATGCAATTGTAGCTACATAAAACGTGAAAATGTTTCGAGTCCATGCGAATTGTCTTGGAATAAATGATAATATGTTTTATATATCCAATATAAAATAGGTATGTATATGTACTATAGGCTATCTTATTAGTCAAGGACTCTGCACGCGTGTGTGTCCTTGAACTATGCTGCAGTCGTTCCGCAAGTATGTTTGGATAGATACATGTCTTTCACTTTTGCCGACCGATGACCGACCAACTGGATTTATAATAATATACCATTTGCATTGCTTAACACCTCGTCGGTCTGGTGTAATCGGGTCGCTCCCCGCCACGCGATTAAATTGTGACATAATGCTTCTCGTCGTTTTTAGACCATGCACTTGGTCCTCTCCATAAAACATATCGCTCTTATCCACTATTTGAATCGGGGTCAAAATTGCATACGTTTTAACGACGTTAAATTTTCATAATATTAAACCTTGCAATATGCATTTAAAAATAAAAATAAATCGGTTAAAAATGCATTTAGAATTAAATAAATATAAAATATAAAAGCACTCTGCAAAATCTTAAAAACTCGAAGAAACCAGCAATAAAGACTAAAAAACATAAATGACCGATATTTAAAAAAAAAAAATTTTACTTTTAATGTACACAAAATAACAATATTTAAAGCTATACAGTATTTCAATACAATGAAAAAATCAAAAAAATTATCTATAACTAGTAGGTATAGAATGATCTAAAAATATTCTAAATCATAAAAATGTATTATTTATATATTTATATATTTATAATACATTAATAAAAGATGGCTAGTTAAGTATATTTTTTTAACTCTTAAGTTCTCAATGAAAGTTATGTAGTTAACATTTAATCTGAGCCTGTTATTACAAATGAACTTAAATAAAAAACTGAAACAACTTTTTAATTAAAGTTAATAAAATGAAAATTGTTGCACCGTTCAAGCGTGGATTCTAGTGGAGGCCCTAAGGTTTAAAATTATGAGAATTCAAACACTCACTATTCACCATACAGTTTCTAATATATATAGTATGATATTCATTTGGTTTTTACTATAAAAGAAATTTACTATTTACTAGTGAATATTTTTGATTGAAAAATATAATTTACTTTTCGGCAATTTTAAATGAACTTGAAAAATTAACACGTTAATTACTAATAACTTATTAAGTATTTTTTAAATTTTACTTCTAAAGTTAAAAAATTAAAAAAAGATTTAATTTGAATTTTTAAACGTATGAATGCCAAACTTAATTTCCTGCAAGTTTAAAAATTAAATTATAGATGAAATTGATTAAAAACTAAACATTTCAAGTTTTTAAGTAATATTAGAAGGTATGATTATTATTTGTAGTATATTTTTATATAATATTATGATAGTAAAAATTAATTAATTAAAAATTTCAAGTTTTACTACAGTTATTAATTTGTTATATTCACTGAAACTTATTAATGAACTAGTTTAAATCGTCATTGTACTTATCACTATTTAGTATTTAAATATTATTAGTTAATTTCTATAATGATCTAATTAAATTAATACAATGAAAAAAAGGATGAACGATGTTTGTATATTCTTTAATAATGTTATTAAAAAAAATTCAAGTAGAATAATAAATTATTGTTTGATGAATTGTTACCTATATATAATGTTTAGAATAATAAAAAAATACTACACTCTTTCGAATTTTTTTTTTAAATGTCAATTATATTATTAATAATGAAAAAAATTATCTTTATTTGATTCGAGTTAAGGTAAATATTTTTTCCATTTTAACTTTCGGATGAATTTAATTTCACTTATTCGAATTTTTTTCATAATTTTCAACATAGGCCAATCATTGATTTATAGCACTTTAAATATTTAAATAGTGAATTAAAAAACTAAAATCAATGCAATGAATTGGTATTCATTTTCAATGTATATTAAAATAGTTATATATTAAAAGTCACGATCTAATATTTGCTGTTGTAATATTTTATAGTCAATAATAAAAAAATCCGTCATATTGTTTAATAAAAATGACCGTCAATTGTAATTTTGGTTTGGGTATATAACATTTATTACATTAGGTAAAAATAGTCGTTGGGAAAACATTTTATTTTAAAATATATGTTTTATAGTTAAGGAATATAGTTAAATTTTACTCCGATTTCATTGAAGTTTAAACAAAATGTTATTAAAATGAAAATTACAATTTTTAAGTTATTACTGGTTTAATTAAATTTTTAACTTTAAACTATATCCTAGAGAAAATACAAAAAACCAATTTATACAAGGAGGTATTTAAGAGCATGCTATATATCCATTTTAGTGGTATTAAAATACGTTCACGCTTTATAAGTTTATAACTACAACTTCTCTCCTAGTAATTGCAGAGTCAAAATTTATGCAAAATATAAGATGAGAATATTTACTATGCCGTAGCTTGAAGTTTTTTTTGGCTTGAATGGTTTTTTTTTTTTTTATTTTAAAATTTTAAAACTAGACTATTTTCAATTACGGATTTTAGGTTTTTAAAAGAACATATTGGAAAAACCCAACCCTACGGTATAGTAAATATTCTCTTCTTTCATATTTTGTATAAATTTCGGCTCTGCGATTATACAGAGAAAAGTTGTAGTTATAGATTATAGTGCATGAACGTGATTTTTAACAAATACCGTGATAACACAACAATAAAAAATAGTAAGTACTGACACTTAACTATTTTTAAAATATATTCATAGGCGTAGCATAGGGGGGGCTAAGGGGGCTATAGCCCCCCGAAATTTACTCAAGCCCCCAAGAAAATTGTTTAATAGGTGTTAAAATCTATGTGTTTGTACAGTATTTTTTTAAAATTTTATTTCATTTCAATATTCAATACAATTTTTAATGGGTTTGGATAGTTTTATGAAAATGAAAAGAATTTAATAGTTCACAAAATCAATCATTTCTTAAAAATAACATATTAATTATTAAATAAACAAGAAGATTATTTTATACTAGATATAGATGTGCATATTTTTGGAAAATTTTGTGATAAACGATATAAAAGATAAAAAATATCGTTTCTCACTTTCTCAGTAAAATCTGAAATATATTAATATACTGATATTTACACCGATATGAAAAAATCAATTTATATACAATACATATAGATACAACCATTATTTTCCAATCAGTTCTTCAATTTATTCTTATATTATATTCTAATTTATGAAAATTATAATTTTTATGATAATATCGCATATAGCCTACAGTAGATATGTAGGTAGTGATTTATTACTCAATTTTTAGAGGGGCACAGATTCTCCAATTCTCCTACTCTCCCTCCAACAAATAAAATGCTACTGCTATATTATAATATTATCTAAGAAAAAAATGTATAAACCGCAAAATTATTGTTCATTTTACGAATGATAATAATTATACATAACTTATACGCTTGACTAACGTTTTCAGATGAATGGGGGACCTGGAATTTTTTATCGCGCAATCCAACTATGATTATAAATAATGTAAAAATATTTATATAATAGTTTAAATTTCTTAATACTGATAAAATAAAAATTATTGGAGGTTTTAGTATCTATAAATATTTTTGGAGTACGCAGGTGATCGTCCGGTGTGAAGGTCAAAGGATAAGACGATAATTGAATACGTTTACCACAGTGATGCCTAGAGCCGTATCACATATAGTAATAAGTATTTAGTTATTTAGATATACATCAGTAATGTAGAATATTGTATTTGCAATCGTTTTAAGGACATCGTCAAGTTTGAAATACATTGCTAAATAAATGGATAAATGTAGACTTGTGTTATGTAAAATAATACATTTTTTTATTTTGCACTATGCAAAATAATACTATAAATATATATAAAAATAAAAACTATTTTATATTTCAATATGCAAGCCTCCTTATACATAAGCCGAAAGTTTAAAATGCCCGATAAAATACAATAAATGATAGAGAATAATAAAATCCAAATTATTTAAGTTCCCATTACGATTTTATTAAATATTGTGAAAAATAGTATGAATTCCATATATGGAACATATTGAATATCGAATAACTTTAAATTGCTATATCTCAGATAATTTTGGACTTAAAAAGATGGTTTGACTATTAAAATTCATGAAAAAAATAAAAAATAATAATAATCGGTGGTCAAAATGGGGAGTTTTCATTAAAGAAAATAAAGTTGTATTATGTATGCGCATATCTAATAAACAGTAAACAATTTCGATGCGTAAAAATGTATATTATTATAAGTATATAACTAACTAAAAAAAAAACTCAAATTGTATGGCTCTGTACAAGAATATTGAGCGTTTTTAATTAGCGTTTCCACACTGTATAAATGAATATTTATATTTTGAAATACTAAAATATTTTCAAAATAATTGTTTTATTAGCATATATTTAGGTCGCATATTTTAGTCAAAAACGAGATTTGTAGGTTCAAATGTAAATAAAAAAAAATACAGAAAATGAAAATTCGTCTTATTATATAAAATATAGAAATAGGTACCCACTCTAAATTGAATCGTTAAAATGCTCTCTTGAACAATGTAAAAATGCCACGATCTAGAATACTCTATAAATTAATTTAATACCGCAGTGTTACGACTGATATATTTTCGGATTTCGGATACATATTTAATTTGTTGTATTTTATATTATATATAATTATATTAATTTGAAATGTGTACATTCTGGTAGCCTACAATGAACATTTTAAAATGAAAATAAAACTGGAAATGTTGTTATCTTAAAATATGACGAAAAAATAATCTGGTAAAAATTAGACTTTGATTTTACACATGTATATTATTCGATAAATATCATTAGGAATTTTTATTGTTATTGTTATATAATAACAGAAATACGAGTAGGTATACATAATATACAGGTTTTTTCTCGAAATATCAGTAGCTGCTGCCTACGTTATTATTAAAATCTCTGGATGTTTTTATTGATTACTCAAATCTAAGAAAATCTAAAAAATAACGTTATTGAACACGTTCAAAGTTTGATTTGTATTAAATAATTATAATATAATTTGGAAACGACTGTAATATTGCTATGCTATATAGGGATTAGACAAATTGATGTTTAAAACTTGCTAAAAATCTTAATCAAAAAACATTAACCGAGTTATTGATATCATTTAAATTTTAAGTGATATATCAGTTATATTAAAAGTTAAATGAATAAAATATCAATTTTCTAACTTTGGATTTGTATTTTAATCGTGTATTTTATTTTTAATGTATATGATATTTTATTTTTAATTAGGTTTCGGTTTTTATTTCCATTATCTATTTTGATAATTTTTGAGAAAAGTTAAAATACAACAAATAAATTCTAAATAGTTATAATTATAATATTCTGAAGGTAAATTCATATTATATTTAATACAATTTAGATGATAAAAGTTCGAACTTAACTCAATTAAAAAAAAAAAACCTACCATGCAAAGATAGAGCAAGTTGATTTTTCGGTCCTCGGACAGGATACCTAGTGTATTATGTCTATATATATATATAATATACTATATTATAGTCTATTATGATTTTAAATTTTAAAGCAAAAATAAATTATTAAATTTGAAAAACGATTTTGGAAATTTTGGAAAAAAAAAGACGTTAACCATAACAACTTTTTCCGTTATGAAATACATAGTATTTTTTCACGCCTATAAGAAGACTAATCGAAAAAATGTAAAAAAAATGTAAAAAGCATATATAACAATACGTAGGTATATCGAGAGAAATAAGTTTAATTAAAATTAAGTAATACGAATAGTCTATTATGGTATGTTTTAAGATGATTAAAAATAAAAATGTTTCTCCACAGAATCGTATACTGGAAGATGGCTTACTGGTGGTTACTTCAGTCGGCGATGTGGTATACCGCAATCATGGTACTGGCCAATCCTCTGATGCCCACTCTGGTCATGGAGGTTTTGCCCAAGTTGCCGTTGCTCATCATACGTCGTTTGGGTACCATTCCCATAGAATCCATTTGAAACTGCACACGAAATCAAAATTACATTTTGGAACGCCAAAACCACCTGTTCGGAGAGTAAAAATAATCAAAAAAATTATCATGAACCCAGCGCAAACAAACGGTGACAGGAAGTCGACCCGACGGCCTTCTGACCGGTTTGTTTCCATACGGCATGCAGTGCTGATGGAAACAGTCCGACCGAACAGTGCCAGATCGACGACCGACACAGCCCGCCAATACAATTATGAAAATTAAGGTACGTTTATAATATTATTGTTAATTGATCCGTATTTTTTAGAAAAAAAAAAAAAAAATTAAATAGATAGGTATTATACAAGTAATATTATATAAAATCTACAATCTAAGTTCAGCACCTGCAACATATATTATAAGCCATATTAACAAAATACAATTAACTTATGTCAATAATAAAAACACGACGAATATAATACAATACAGTCTAAATAATTTTATAAGAATAATAAAATGTCTAATGGTAAATAAAGATATTAAATTATATTTATTAGACGATTAAAATTCAAAACTAAATTAATATTGGAAAAAAATAATGAGAAATCAATACATTAAATTGACGTTATTAGTGTATTAAGGGAAATGAGGTACCTAATATAAAATCAAAGTCCGTCAAGTTAAAAATTAAAATTAACTCAACTTTTAAATTTTACTTTTACTTATTATAACTCAATAAGATCCAGTATAGTTTTGTAATTTTATTCTGCGATGCACGATTGAATATTCTGAAATTGATCAAAATTTCAGAAAAATCTATCGGGTAGGTACCTACCTATACATTATGCGTAACATATTTTTATTTGAAATATACAGTCGACATATTTGAATAGTCGATTCGCGTAATATAATAAAAATACGTTTAAATTGTTATTTAATATAACCAGGAAAAAAACGATTTGTTTTATGGAATAGAAATTGAAATCTAAACGACAAAATTTACTCATACGTTCTTGATTCGTCCGTATATGTATATATATATATATATTATTGTTACCAAATATAATTTAATGCTCTCTGTCGTGTCAATATACTGCAACTATTTCAAAATAAATTAGCAAACCTCATGCGCGGATTTCACTTTTGCAAAATATGTGTAATGAAATAACAGTACAGATGGTGCCTATACACGTATATATTAATGTGCACACAATTTCAATGATCTTAATTATTATTCTTTACATTCAAACTGGATATTCTAAATATTATATTTTAACGTGTTCGCGGTATGCACGCACAACCGTGACGGAAAATGGCTGTTTACACAGATTACATCAATTTATTTTCTAATGAAAAAACATCGTTAGAAACATTTAAAAACGAATCACACCATTAATAGACGTGTGTTATAATGTTTAATAACACCTAGTTATGCATTATTAAAATATGTCACGTTTGATATATTATTATGTTTATGCCTACCGTTTAACTACCTACCTGTTATTCCTAAATTCTTATTTTGACCTAAATATATATAGCTACTAATAATTCTTGGGAAAAACAAACGTACAAATGCAAAATTAAATACATTCGTATTTCCAATATGGGCATTATAAATAGTTAAAAAGTTAAAGTTAATCATTTATTATACTTTTTTTTTTACTCGATTAGTTAGTTGTTTTTCCATTAACTATAAACAGCTCAATTAGTTTTTAGTTAATATTTTTCAAAAACGGGCATTAACTATAGGTAAAAATTTCAAGTTGAATTAAAATATGTAATCATTTTTTTTTATCTCAACTAGGCATTCAATATTTTTTATCTATTGACTATAATCAACTTAATATACTTTTAACTAGTTTAAATTTTCATCGTATTAACTTGACTTTTTACAGTGAATTTGTATTGTCTTCTGGATAAATCAACACACACCGGGAGCGAACAATTTTCGAGAGTTCTCTATGCATATTTTTTAATGGAAATTAAAATATAATAATTTATTATTATCAATAAATAGGCACCTAATAATGTAATCCATGGGTAAATACATTACACTATGTGTTCAACAGATTTTAAAATTCATATTCAAATGTATGTTTTTAATGGAAAATAAATAGAATAACTTTCTTTTTTTCTTTTTTTTTTTTTTTTAACAGAATTTGGTTATCATTTTTTCCATTTTAACTTTAAACTCTACGAGTTCAAATAATTTTTGTTAACAGCTATATTAACTCATAACCAAAATCCTTTGGATCAATTTATCTTGACTTACCTATTTCAGTAATTTTTTTTTCTATTTTTTTTTATTTACAATTTTCTATGCAATATACACAATAAATGCATGTCGTGATGAGTGTTTGTTTTTTAAAAATATTTGACTTCTATGTAATCGTCCATGATGGTATGAGAAAAAAATTCAAATTAAATAATTATTGAAACTGTGGTTAACTTGAATTCATTAAATAATAAAAAAAAAATCAAAATTTTAATAAGTATAAATAATTAATACTTCATTTTTTTTATATACTTAGGCATACCGATAACATGTGTATTTTAATACACACGTAAGTAGGTAATCAATTTACTTTGTACGAGTATATTATCGAGTATTTGAAAATGCATTAATAGACACGTACCTATACGCAGATGTGGTATTTAGATTTTTAATAACTTCCTGGATTGTGAGATTTATAAAGTGTGAAGATATTACAAACAACTTTTTATGCTATCTTCAAGGACTTCAAATGTGTACAGTCACCGTATAGAATGTTATATGGTGAAGATAAGTCTTCTCGGCAAACTTAGCAGGGTTGGTAGTACTTGTACCAACACTAGGTTTGGTTGAGTCAAACTAACCTAAATGTGTGGGAAACGACTTTCAAGGATCACGAATATTTGCTTCCGGCGTAAAACGCAAAACTCCTTTATTAATCGGTGTATTTATTTGTAATTAAGAAACATAAAATACAAATTAGAAGTACATATTTAAAACGCATTTGATTTTAATGTTTCGCAGACCATGAACATAATAATATATGAGTAAAAATCACGAGTAAATATCGAAAACAGTTTAAACATTTCAATATGTCATAATATTATGTAAAAACAGAAATAGCTGCTGCAGGTATCTACCTAATGCATTTTAAATCATATTTTCATTTATTTCTAATTCAAATAGGTATGCATTATTGGACATTGACTTATGAAACATAGTACTATAAACCGTAGTGATAACAACGAATAACTCAATAGAAGTTTGTAGAACCTATAGGTATTATTATGTATATAATCAATATAATATAATCCGTTTATAGACGCAATAACGTCATCAGATAATTCAATATTAAAGGCAATAGTAATTTTTCATATCACCTGGTCACACGGTTTCTTGTCTTTATACAAATAATATATATTATTCATCCTTCGAAAAAGAAAAAGAAATATACAATAAATACCGAATTTCACAAAACTGCAGAACACAATATATTATATGCAATATACCTTATTATATTATATCCACCTAAGGCTAGGTAAGTTTAATGTTTTTTTATAGACCTCGGAGTCAATAATAATTTTTCAACTGAATAAAAGTTAGAGTTAATAAATAATTTCAGTACCTACATCATATTAAGTTATTTAAGTCAACGAAATGTCACGGTCTTAATTGAAGTGTAATTGTTTTGTAATGACCCATTTGATGTGTAATTTTTACGGGATCTTATACTTTTTATTAGGTATTTATTTCCATTATTTACAATTTATATAGGTATTGTATTTTGAAAATAAATGTGACGCCTCATGAATCTGACGATAAATAAATTAAATGAATTGTATACTTTATCTTGGACTTAAAATATGTAATATCAATTAATCGGAAAAATAGGAAAAATAATAAATCAAGTTGACGTTAATGACGTATCAATGAAAATATGTGAACTTGAAATTATATTAATATATAATACAAAGTATAGTGTATTAGTCGAGTTAATTAAGAAATACACATTATCCTGTTTTTAACTTGACGTCTGTTAATTTTAAAATCTTATATATATAATATCTTGGCGTCATCATTGAGTCAATTTATTTACCTACCTATGTCATTTAAATACAAGTTCGTATTTTGAAAATAATCTTGGTTGGTTTAGTATCTACCTGCAAATTATTTTAAGTATCGAATCGTGAAAATATGAAGTAGTTGTGTAGTTTTAGAATTATTTTAAACAAAATTCGTGATCTAAACACTATTTGAACACAATAATGATGGCGAAATAATTTCCTGCAGTTACCTTAAATAACGTATACGCACACAGCTAGCTCGTATAAAGCCATTGAATTTAGTACAGGTAATCGTATTTAAAACCGACTTAATAGTCAATACATAAAATCGCGATTTTCTTATTTATTTTCATTTTCCATTTAATAGCTTTGAGTATGGAAACGTAAAAATATGCGGTTTTAGAATTATTTCAAATAACAGTCATAACAGTCTAAACACTACTTCGAACACGCGTATTATGGTGAAATTTTGTTTTCTTGTAGTTATCTTGCACACTGTATATTATATAGTGTACACATATAACGACTAGACCGAGTGAATTAACAAGAAATTTACATTTTTCGTTTACCGATGTGTATTCGCATTTAAAACCGACTGTTTGCCAATAAATTATTAACTCGCGTATTCATCTCGTTCATTTTCGTTTTTTATAATAATCAATTATTATACCTACTTCGCTTTCACGAGTAACGTATATTCTACGTCAACATTTCAGTGTACCTATGCCTACATGAATAAGTCATAAGTCATATCATCGCGCAATATTAAACCGACTAATTTAATATTCGGCCTCAAACGCGCATGCATAATTAACTATATATTATTGTGAAAAAAAAAAAAAAATGGTATTTTTATAGAAAAATAAACGACAATGAGTACGTTAACGAAGAAACGGGTATATATTTATGTTTTACTCCATAGTGTACACTATTATAGGTATATTCACACATATAGGTCTAAACGCAAACCTCTGAAGGTTAAGAATCACTTTGTATGTAACATGGTTTGCATTTTGATTCATAGAATATTATATTCAGTCGTTACCGAGTTGTCTGTGTAATCTACTATAACAGTTGACACTGTCCGACACAGTCGATAAAGTTATATAATTATTGGAATATAAACTATTCTAAATATTTTTTTTTTTAATTACATCTTGTAAATTAACCAAACTTTGTGATAAGAACATTCTTTTACACTGTTGTTTTAGTGCTACGTTTTCTTTTATATATACGAGTACCTAGCAGTGTTGTATTTCAATTTGCAGTTGCAGGCCAAGTGCGCAGACCGTTTAATATTTGTTTGAAGTATCTACTTATAGGTACCTCTATATTATATTTCACTATTATTGTAAATATAGGTTAAACGCCGAATTTTTACCATTTAGTAGTTTGATTACTGTAAGTAAACTTTTTTTTTCACTTGATTCGAGTGTTAAAATTTGAATTTTTAAAACTTTCAGAAACAATATTGTAAAATAGTAATATATAGGTACGCGATTTCCTTTCAAATGCAAGTAAGTTTAACGACACATTACTTTAACGTAAATATGGATAAAACATTATATGACGTATATTGATATAGAATTTTGAACTGTTATAATACGATTATGTTCACACTGTACAGTATGTTGAGATTTATGGAAATATTTTATATTGAATATTCGTTGTATTCTTTACTATAAAAATATAATCTTTGTAAATCTTTGTATAATTTACATTTTATAGCGATAAATCTCGATGAATAATATATTATTTTATTTTTTTATATAATAAAGTAATTCGAATGCAAATAGATTAGTACAGTAATTACCATTATTTCTTATTATATTACAAGTAAATAAAAAAAAATAAATAAATAAATAAAAAAATGATAAAAAATAGATTAGTCTACTGCAGCCATTAATAAACTATTATAATATTGTTTTTTCGCGGTAGGTTTATATTATGAAAATATACTTTACTATGATAGTCAAACGTGACCTCTAAAATTTAAAAACATCTCCTACACGGTCCACCTACTTTTGTTTTTGTCATTAACAAAACTATTACTTTTAGATAAGTACCTACGTTTTAATTATTAAATATCCGATATCATTGACTAAACTCGAACGTACTTTATAATATAAGGAACGAAATGAATAATTTCAATTTCCTATAATACCTATATAATAATAGTAATTAGTTTCAATAGTGTTTATACTTGATACTATATTGTCTCTATATATACACAAGTTTGAATAAATTAGTTTTTTTCGATACTTATTTCTTTTATCGAGGTCTATAATATTGATAATATTATTATCGTTTATTAAAACAACGAACGTTATTGTCGTTGGAGTAACATAATTACCTATTATAACAATGTTATTTGGCCGGTATAATATTTATACGTTTTAGTTTCATCGGTATACAAAATAATATAATATAGGTAGGGTAATATATACGTCCGACGCAGTAAATAGGTATACCTACTCGTTATTTATACGTTCTAAGCGAATTTGTATTAATTATAAACGAAAAACCAGTTTAACGACTTCTATATAACGCAATACATTTCATGTTCTATATACTTTTATAACCATTACAAATATATTATAGTTTACCAAACCATTTGTTCGTCTATATCGGAGAATACTTCATCTTATGAAAAGCTATATTGATAAGTAGGTACCTACCTTATTATTTGTACGTATATTCTGTTTGTAGATAATAAAGATTATTTTTTCAATTTATTAATACGATTACCAATCTAAATGTTTTTTCAATGTTAATTTGTGATTAAAATTTATAGTAATTGGATGTAAAACAATAGTAAGTACACCTAATGGGTATTTAATTTGTCTTTGAAATGATAAGCAATATACATGTTAATATAAGGCTCCATATTGTTTTCATAGTGAAAATGATATTTTTCAAGTTATCTTGAAATTTATTAAATCGTAGTTAATAAAAAATGGGATTTCTGTTTTTTTTAAAAAAAAAAAAATTAAATTAAATTATTTCACAAGAAAACAAATCGCGTTCTTATATAATATTTATGTAGGTGCCTAAGGAGTATAAGGACTAAGGTATATTTAGTTGAAATTGCACGAAAATAATGCGACCTTAGTACTATTATATCATTAAGGACATATATACAATATTCAATCTGTGTCAAACAGTTTTAACTCGGGTTGCAAGTGATGAAATGGATTTTTTTTTAACAATTTATTTTATTACATTTACTGAAAATTTATCCGTACCTATCTAATAATAATTACACATAATGAATGTATTAATTATTTATGGAATGAATTTTTTCTTAAGTACGTATAATAGTAGATACCTATACGGGCTTATATTATATAACGTAAATTAAACGCAATTAAATAGGTAGGAATATATATATATATATATCGACGAATTATATAATTTTTCTGGTATTTTCTAGAATATGTGATTTCAGAGTCAAAAATTAAAATTCCGAAATCATTTTTGAAATGTTTGTTGTATGTCTAAATATGTTTTGATAATATATGTATACCTACTTACGAGGAAATAGGCAAATTGATGAAATAAAATTAACTCGAATTATATTCAAGATAAATTAATCTATAAACCTTGTCAGTTAATATAGATAAAAATTAACAAAAAATGATTCCAATTCATTGCGTTTATTATTAAAAATGGAGAAAAAATATTAACATAACTCTGCTGCTAAAAGATTTTTTCCCTGATACAAAATTTTAATTCGAATGTTTATAAGTTATTTTGAAAAGTCTAAGAAATGTTACAACATTTTATTTCTTTTTAAAGTTAAATTTAATAATATTTCATAACATTTAATTAATATTTTAAAATGCAATACTTAGGAACTTTTATTACAATTTGTTGAAAAAAGGATTCGAATTTTTATTTGTTTAATAAACAATATTTTTTTTAAAAGGTATATTAAGATTTTAACTTGAAGAACTGAACATTTCTTTAACTCTAAAATATTTTAATTCAACTGTAATTTGACTAATTTGAGGAATTATTATTCATTAACTATTTCTAACCAACAATTTTATGTTTTCCCATTAAGTACTTATAATAAATCGATTTATTTGTTTATTGATTTGAAACTAAAATGAAATTTTAGAATATAAGCATGGCGATGAAATATATTTTATTTCTGGAAACTGATTTGTTATAATAATTTCAAAATAATAACATTATAAATTTTAAATTTGTAACAAATAATATTTAATGTAGGTATTACGTGATAAAAACACATGATAACATTTTCAAATACCGCTGACCACGTTTGGTCCGAGTTTTAAATTTTATCCAATATTATTTTATTATTTTTACGAATGTATAAACTATTTCGAATAAAAAAAAGTTGAATAATAGTTATGGGGAGGGCAAAAATCTTTCGGATAAAACAATAAATGTATTCTAGTTGGTATTTAAAATACCTATGACATTTTTCAATTTTTCAAATATAGTGAAACAGAAACTATAGAAAAGAATGGAAAATCGTTATTAACCGGTAGATAATAATATTATAACAAACTTTAAACTCAAAATCGTTTTTCAAATGCGATAACTATTTGCCATTACTATATCAAGTCGAATATAATAATAAACTATCCTCTCGGAGCATCAGATGGGACGATAGATCTACTTCCACTACTATATTGTATCTGGACGGCTTTTCATTATTTCATAATTTATATAAAATTATTTGCAATGTGCTATATATGGTCGGCCTGCGGTACCTCTTCACTCTGTTTAATGTGGTTCTGGTTTTGTGTGGATATATATTATACATATACTTACATTAATACATACATTATACATTATGCAGGAATCAGAGACACATGATGACTACCAAAGAAATGTTTATTTTTACCTTATTCATATACCTACAATAAAAAATCATTAATATACTGCCAAAAAATGTATTTTTAAAAATATCGAAAATGTTCAATTAGGTATATCGTTGATTATTAAAGAATATACGAATTTCTGATCTATAAATTTGCTGAAATCGCATTTTTCTTCTATAATAAATATCTATTACGTAGTACGTATTTATCTACTAACTGCAGTTGCAGTTAATATACAAACTCTGAAAATAATACATTACCGTTGAACCAGTTTCTTTTTTATATACGAAACGGAAGATATTACCGAAAAAAACATGCATTGCAACATTCGTTTGATTGGTTGTTATCTATAAAATATATGGTAATAAAACTATTCGTAGAAAGCGAAATGTAATTGTATAATTATAAAACTCGATAACACATGTTTATATCATATACCAACTTGATTGTTTTTTTTTTAACTTATACATATATATGTACCAGTGAAAATGATTTTTTTTTAACTACGTCAATTATCAGTAATATTTTTTGTGGTTATAATTAGATAATTTTATATGTGTAGGACGTAGGTATATATTCTGACGTAATACACTATATCGATAGTTCGATACTCGTAAAAAAAAATTATAGACAGGTAGATACTATGATTTATCTACATAGTTTTGTGTATTTCGACCGTACATAATAATATATAATAATATATCGACGAATATTATTGGATTATTTTTTCGATTTTTTTTTCTCTCGAAGATCGAAATGGAATTGCTGCCAAAATCGGACTTTGAAATATACGTAATATATTTATAAAAAAAAATTAATTTTCTCCTGAAATAAAAATCCAACCATAAAACAACCAAAAATTATAATTGGACAGTGATTTAGGAGAAACAACACGAGCCATTTTTGGATATTTTCAAATTATCCTATAATATAATATTTTAAAACTCATTTCTGGAATTCAAATATAATGTTTTAACCGTGAGTAATTTGTGAGATTGGACACAGTACACAGTTTTGATGTAGTTGACTTAAGTGTGACAATGACAAGTCAAAAAGTCGAAAAATAAAAAAATAAAAACACTAAAATTGGTAAAAAAAATCTGTAAAAATACAAAAAAGGTAAATTTGAAAACAAAATAGAAATCTATTAAATAATATTGTATTTAAAGAATTTTTGACTCCCGAAGACTTTAGTAAATTTTACTTACATCCAATCTCCTAAACATCATCAAATATTCATTCATATTAATCTCAGTATCTGCAGTAAATTTGTAATTTATTATTTTCAAATACAATTGTTTGTCGAGTCACAGAAATTGCAGTGTTATACGTACGTTAATTTATTTTTGTACCTTGTTGAATAAATTTGTTTAAGTTTGATAAAATTTAAATTGTCAATAATAATGATTTACGAAATCTTCTCTTATCATGTATATGTGTGTAATAATTATTATCATATAGGAATTATACTGTTTCTGATTAATGTTTTTAATATGATTCTAATTTCTAGCGCATGTGTAGCACAGCATATAGATATTGTCGTGATTTGTGTTGCGAGAAATGTATATGCAAACTGACCTCGTATAATGATAATACCTATAATATACAGAGGTCGTTTGACCTCTGACGTTATCACTTACATACGAACTTAGTAAAAACTGTATAATATACTAAACATGTGTACCTAACTCAAGAACTTACAGTATGTGATAAGTTGATAACAGAACATGAACGCGACTTAAAACATTTGATTATAAAACATAAATAATGATTATAATATATATTTAGTTAAAAATAATCGTATTGTTTCAATTGTTACATTTAAAAACAATTGAATGATAGCTATACAAATTCATATTTTAAAGCGTAAAAAGATGAAAAATATTTATATTCGAACACTGCAGATCGTAAATTTATGAGTACTTTCCAAGAAAATATCGTTTCTGTACGATTCATTGCAGTTTATTCCAAATAATCTATGTACCTATCTAATTGCTTTTTAAATGTCGAATATTACAATTTTCTATTGGACACGTTTACTGTTATACCAATTATACCAAAAGCTTGAAGATAATATCTTAAATATGTCGTTTATTTGATGTCTAATTATTGTCAATCAATTATTATTAATTCTTGATACAGTAAATATTTTATCCGGTAACACTGATGTACAGTTCTTAACTTCTTATGTATTTTTTCTGAAACAGGTTAATTTTTAAAAGGTTAATGGCTTCCTCTTAAGATGACGCTACACACTCAATTTCTAAGGGGTTTTGTACAGGCAATTTTTGTTAAATTTAAAAAAAAATAAAAATCCAACAATTCAAATACATTTAAAAAATGTATTTTAAGTAATTTAAAAATATTCTTGTCTCAACACCATTTTTAATTGTTGTGAAATCACGATATTTGTTGAAAACCATGTTTATGCATTTTCCATTTTTATCAATTTGAGAATATTGAATTAAGACGAAATAAAAAATAAATTATAAAGAACAATATTATCTAGCGACTATTATTGTTATAATATAATATATTATTATTATATATTTTTATATTATATTTTATTTATTATATATAATATTTCACTCCTTCCCTTATTTTCGAACATCATATCAACGTTACTGTTGGTAAAGCCCTTAAAGTATTGGGTTTCATCAAACGCAATACAAAATCTTTTACCTCGGCCAGTTGCCTTCGCACCCTGTATTGTTCCCTAGTTCGATCC
>JAIPRL010000091.1:175561-221319 GCA_025469235.1 Pemphigus obesinymphae
GTTATTTGGTTCTAAATCTTCTTTTTCTTTTTCTATATAAATATGTATTTTTATGTGTAAATAACTGTTTTATCACATTTAATTTGTTTTTGTAATCTTTATATATATATATATATATATACAATGTGCATTATTATAATTGCCGATTGGCGTTAATTACAAATAAATAAAAAAAAAAAATAAAAAATAAAAAAATAAATTATTGTAGCCGAATCGTAATGCATTCATTTTGACACGTTTTATGAGCTGTTAAAAAAAAAAAATTAAATAAATCAACAAATCGATATTTTAACCGCTCATATAAAACGTGTAAAAAACGTGTATCGAAAATCGGTTACATCAGTCGTCGCTAGATAATGTCGTTAGCTAGAATTTGCAGTTTTTTATTCCGTATTTCTATCATGTATCTGTAAGTCAATAAAAATGAAAAATGCTATTGCAGGCTTTTCATTGAAAAATTGTCGGTGTGGCGTTCTCTATTGAGAAGTTAATTCGTATAAATAAGTACCCCCCCCCCTTACTTTAATACCTACTGGAAACAAGAAACATTGCGGGGGGAGAGATGTCTTACCCCCCCAGAATTATTTGGAATTTTAAGTGGACAAACTATAAATTATTAGGATTGTAGGGATTGTGGTCGGCAAAATGGGAAAAAAGTTATACTTACTCAGTACTATTTACATATTACTATATATTTTTGTTTATTTTATGTTTTGAAGATAAGTATTACATTTACCCCCCCCCTCTCACAAAAAAAATCTTTCTTTGAGACAGTGATGGAATTAAAAAAAATAAATTTGCAGTTTTTCATTTGGGATTTCCAACATGGATTTGTAAGTCAATAAAAATAAATTTAAAATACAAATGTAGGTTTTCATTGTTAAAAATTGTCGGTGTTCTCTTAAGAAGTCAATACGTAAGAATAGATAACTTCCCCTTACTTAATAATACTTATCAGAGGAACTGTAAAAAAAAAAAAACAAAAAAAATGCCGGTTAATAATAATAATAATATGCTCTGATTTTGTGTCCGCAGATCGCCGCGCCGTTAAAGCCGGGCGACTTTCGCTGCAACAGTAACGCCGTCGGCAACGCAGTGACGACGGCAATAGTCGTCGCAGCGATGTTCGCCGCACGGTTGACCGCCGCGCAACAAGTGGTGCTGAAGGCGGGCCGGCCGCCGCGCGTGTACAACGCGCTGATCACCAGCGACCAGCGGCTGTTGCCCAGCCAGGCCGAACCGTTTCTGACGCCCGTGTTCCGCGCCAGCCCGTTCCAGTTCTTCTACGGCGGCGACGCCGGCGGCGGCTGGCCCGGCGCGGCGTACGCCGTCGGATCGTCCGCGGTGCTGTCCGAAGCCGCGGAACCGGTGGACGCGGCCGCCGACGCCTCGTCCGAAATCCGTAGCGCGGCCGCCGGGGACGACGACGACGACGCACGGCAGCGGTCGCCGCCGGCCATCAAGAACAACCGGCCGGCGGACACGGCGGTGCCGGACGTGCCGCCGCCGCCACTTCCGGTGTCCGCGGCGACCGCCCGCAAGAAAGACAAGAAACGACCGGAAGAGTATCCGCCCGCGCCCGTCGGTTTCGCCATTTGAATGAACGAGCACGCGAGGGAGCGTAAATAACGGCCGTGGACCTGATACCGAAATTCTCGAAATTCCAATTCGTCGATGTTACACGTGTAATATATTATGAAACGCCGAGTTCAGAAAAGGGACATGTCAAATTTTCCGGCAAAATGATTTTCGTCACGTCATTTCGTTCCAAACGCCTATAGGCGTTAAATGAAGACATGTCCTGCAGTTGCGTATGCGAAAAAAAAAAAATCGAGATTAGATAATCGTCAAAAGCGGAAAGGGGTCATTGATTATACGGATACTTCTCCCGCCAATCTTGTGTTTACTCTGCCGATAATGAGCTTTTCGTAGATTTCATCATTGTCGGTGTGCCCATAATATATACATTAGGTACTACACACGCTTCTTTTCCTGAAATTCCTGAAAATTTAAGTCGAGTGCAGGAAACAAAAAAATGGCCGCGGTATTAGAAAACTTGTACACAGGTACCTACTTTCCAGAATGTTAGCTAGGCGTACGCAGTGGCGTATTTTCAATTTTTATCATGGGGGGGGTTTATCCCTATAAATTAATAGTTTATTCGTAAAAAGCCTAAAAGAGGTCCTAAAAAGAAATGATAGATACAATTTTTTTTTTGCTTTTTTTTTTTTTTTGGGGGGGGGGGTCAGAACCCGGGACCCCCCCCCGGAAATACGCCACAGGGTGTACGAATTCATCGTAAACAGTGTTTTGTGTCTCCTGCAGGAAAATTTGGTTTTCTGGACATGTCCCTTTTCTGAACTCGGCGATTCATATATATATATTATATAGGTATAGGTACGTTTGGAAACGCCGTGTTTTAAAACGTTGCGGATTTCAGTCCGGCCATCGGAATTACGAGTCGTTAACGGATTGATTTCAGAAAATGGGTTAGAAAAAGTATACCCGTTTTCAAAAAAATCAATATTTTAGAACGTCACACGTTTTGGTATCAGGCCCACGAAATATCGAAAAAATAACCGCGAATGACCACTAAAAATGTTTTTTTCGAAAAAAATCTCGCGTTCGTTTGATTTTTTTTTCTTCTAATATCACCGCATGTTCATTATAGTCTTAGTAAAAAAAATATTGTAAATTAAAACGCTTTTACAACTCGGCTACGAATCGGGTTGTGCTGAATCGGTTACCATCGATTTGAACTTTTGCCCTCGCCCCTTATTATTGTACTCGTGATAGCTGCGTCTACACAGTGTTCTAATAAATATTATGTAAATATATTTTACTGCAAATATGTTGTACGGATGACTACGGTAAAATGTAGCTCGACAAATCATCTAACGATCGAAAAAAATTGTCGATCGTATTTGTATCGTGGTCGAAAAATGTAAGATTAACAATCCGAAAACGCATACTTAAGTACTAAAATATCAGTTGGCTTCTGAATCATGCAAAAAAAAATTGTTTTCGATCGCGGCAGTTAATTTTATTTTGCTGTTATTGCGTTTAATATGATTTATATCGAATATAAATATATTAAAAATCACGTAAAATATTATTACGGCTGACGTGTAATAGACAACAATAATTTATCTCGCAGTAAACTTAAGCTAAATTAAAATTTTTAACACTGCAGCAATTCATGTTTCATTCTGATTTTACTGTATTTAATTTTCGATCATACGTCACGTCCATTAGCGATCAAGTAATTTTTTTCTACCGCGTGCAGTTGAACTCATACGTGCAGCTGTCCCTTGTGCTGAGAAGTTAATTAACATTAGCTTTTAATTGATATAACTGTTTAAATAATACAACGACGAAGTACAACGGAACGGTTTTTTTTTTTTATAAAACGTTCCAAATACGTTATGATTGAAATTACTCGTTTAAATAATGCTTTGACATTTTGACAAACTAAAATTATAAATTAATTTTCGTTAAATTGCATAATATATATATATAGTTTCTAATAATAATTTATCCACATTTTCTGACTGCAGAAATGTTCGCTAAGTCATCCAAAGTCCGGTTCTGTATACATATTGAGTAGGTATGGAAGCATAATATATAATTTTACACTGGCGTTTACAATATTATATTAATTTGTATATAAGTACGTTTAATTTTAATTATTATTTTTATTATAAACGTTATACATTGTTTACTCGTTTATATGCATAAGCAGGTACGTATAATATTACAAATGACGAACGTGTGATTCAAAAACGTAATCAAAAATTATTGTAGTCATTAAACGTATTGTATTATATTACTGATCGATTTTATTTTGTATAAATTACCTCCTAGTCTAAATTATACAAATAAGATTTTCTCAATTGTATAATTATTCGTTTATTATTATATTTGTATACTATATTTATTGTTATGATCAAAGTTATCACTAAAATTACGCATATTATTGTAATTTGTTTCAATCAAAATACGTATACCTAATATATACATTATGATAATAATAAATATATTTTAACTTGATATGAAAAATAAAATTGTACAAAAATCAATTGCGGTTTGTTCAAATCTATCGGAAGTGTTTGTGGCGTTAAACGGAAAGTAGGAAAATTGATTTCGAAAAATACCTCGTCAAATGTTTCAAAATTATGAAAGTGTTTCGGTATTATAAGTTTGATTTCGGATGGTTCGTCCAACGTAAAAACCGATATAAGAATAGAAATAATTTAAATAGCATCAAAAAAAATACATAAAAAACAGTTTGAAACAAAGCACCTATATAATATTATTATGTAGTTTTCTTATAATTTCAGAATAGAAGATTCATTTAAATCAAATACAACTTACGAGTATACAGAGTTGCCGAGTAAAAATTAGTATTTGTTGAAGTTTAACTTTTTCGTTTGACGGATTATTTTGAATTTTATATTTACTTCTTTATTCTTTTTCTTAGTGATGTTACGAACTGTTCGATTTTCGAATCGAACTGAACCGAATCCGGGGTGTTCGGTTCGGTTCGAAAATTGAACTCAAAATTGGAAATATTCGAACCGAACTAAACACAAAATAGTTCAGTTTGAATATCGAACCTAGGAAAAAAAAATTTTAAACTAATTTGTCGAAAAACTATAAAAAGAAATGGAAAAATGTGGAATCCTTCTTTACTTAGACTTAAAATTATGTTTAAGAGGCACCTACTTAATACATTTTTATGCAAATATACGTATATATATATATATATATATATATTGTATTGTTTTTTTTTTTTATGAAGTTCGGTTCGGGTTCGAAATTTTAATTGAATAGTTCGGTTCGGTTCGGGTTCGAATAAAAAATTGGAAGTTCGGTTCGGTTCGGGTTCGTTAAAATTTTAAAAAGTTCGGTTCGGGTTCGGTTCGATCTCAAAAATCTGGGTTCGTAACATCACTACTCTTTTTTAATAAGATTTTTACATAAACTTAACATTATTTTTCTATTTTTTTTTTTTCAAATTATTAACTTAATATTGCAAGTCCAAGAAGAATTAATACTAATGTTTATTTTATTTATTTATTATTAGACATTAATATTATAATTATTTAGAACTAACTATTTTGTAATTATTCTAGGTTATGCTTAAGGCTTATAACTACTCTCAAAAATGATCAAGATAGGTAATGGAAATAGAAATTTTCATATTGACAATTTATTATATTAATTATAATTACAATTTTATAAATAATATTTAATACACATCAAATAGCTGGTTATAAAATCAAAATCAAAGTAAGCTAATAATATATTGTTATTTTGGCAAAATGTACTCAATATTTAAATTATCATTAACTCTTAACTCAATTGAAAATGTTTCATTAGTATTTTGGTGTTGAATTCCTGGTAGAATAATTATTTTTACACGTTTCATTATGTTAATTTTATTAAGTAAATAGACATTAACAATTGTGAGCTTTGTTATTTTTGGTCGTTTGTCTATAATAATTAATGAGATTAAAATAATTTAACCCTAATAAAATTATATTAGTATACTAATAAATTTTCCTGCCCAAATTTCAATCTTAATCGAATTATAATCGATCAATAATAATTATCGTTTGACTATCGTTCGAACGTATTTAAATTCACAAAATGTTACGGGACCTCGATCGAGACGTCAGTGGACTTGCTGAGAATTAGTTACCAATTATTATTTAGGCCGGTCTTATGATGAATAACCTGCAGCTCATAAATCCGTATCATCTTATGCCTCCCTCGTATAGCCTTTGTAAGAGTGTACTAGGATAAGACTTTGAGCCCTTACTTATTTTCCTCGGTAATGATTAAAATGAAAAAGAATATACAGGGTGAAGTATCATGTTGTTTGTATATCATATGTGTATCATATAGGAGCTGGTGGGAAGTAAACGGTAGACTCGAAAAGTGGAGGGAAATTCTTGAATGTAAAGGATTAACGATTAGTAGCGGTAAGACAGAAAACGATTTTGGAGAAAGGGAACAGAGAGTGAATGGGGAAAGGCAAGTAGGTTAGTAAGTTGGGAGGACATGAAGTAGATGAAGTTGTACGATTAAAGTATTGAGGATTCATTTTACAGAAGGACGGTACTGGTAGTTTCAAGAGAGATATAAAACACTGGAATAATTAGTGTGGATGGCTGAAGTAGAAATTAAGATGCGTCAAGCGTTTTGTGCGAACAAAACGCAAAAAGGCAAATCGTATAAGACAGTGATGAGACATGCATGTATGATGTATGCATCAGAATGTTAGACAGTAGACAAGATATTATGTAGTAACCAGAGAAGACCAAATAAGAAAATATTATATAAGATATCGTATTTGAGTAGCGTTAAAAATAGACGAAATGAGAGAGAATAGATTGAGAATGAATTGAGATGGATTGGGCGTTTTACAAGGAGAGAAGAGACAGAGAGGCAGTAAGGTTAGTAAAGGATATTTATATTGAAGGAATGGTGAGGAGAGGACGACCGAAAATAATGTGGGAGACGCAATAGAGAGTATGATATGTGGCAGGGCGCGTGTAAAAGAAAAGGATGTGGCAGATCGAGATAAGTGCAAGTTCAGGACTCCGGTGGGCAACCACAATTAATTTGTTAATAATTGCCATAAAAAATATCTTAAAAATATGAAAATATTATTTAATACTACTAATATTGACTTAAAATTGTAGAAATGTTGTATACTAAAAAAAAAAAAAAAAAAAAAATACTTACATTTTTAAAAGAAACTGATTTTATTTCCTATGTTCAAAAAATACATCTAATACAATATTAAATCGCTGTTTTCATTGTGAAGTATATATAAAATAATGTTCTAATAAAATTACTTTAAAATAGGTAATTAATTGAATATAATATAATATATTTAAAAAAAATCTATTAAAATATGAATTGCATAATTTTTCTTGAAAATATGTATTTAGTATATTTTTGGGTACGATAATAATTGACATGGGATAAAATAACTAGTAAATAGTACATTGTATAATAAAAGCTAGAAAAAATAAATAATTATTTTATTATATACCTATGCACACACATTTTGTTTATAAATTAATAAAATTATATTTTAAATTTGTCATTAAAATGTTGATCAAATATTATTCATTAATATATATTTAAATATGAAATTGAATTCATTAGGAACTAAAAATTATTAAAAATATTATACTCTTGAAAATTGAAAAAATATATATTGGAACAATTAAAATTAAAATTTAATTTTGATTTGGGAAAGCTACAATAAGGGAGACAAAATGCAAATGCTACAAATTTCTAGATTTTTAATGATAACACATAAAGAAACAAATTCGGGTTTAAAAAATTAAAATTTATTTTAAAAAAAACTGAATATTTTATGTTAAATTATTAATATTTAATTTAAAAACCAAAATAATTTGATAATATTTTACCAAAGATTTGTATAGTTGCTTTTTTACAGGTAAAATAATATTTGATTATATATAACTGACTCCCTGTAAATTAAATAATACCAGTCATTATACACTTATGGTATTCGTTTAGTTTTATACTTTTTATGAGGCAATTTCATTTTCATTTTATCCAATCGTTTTTTATATTGTGACGAAATAAAATAATAATACTTATATAATATAGTTTCCATTTTTAAAAAATTTATTTACATTATTATTTGTTGTTAAATGCATATTTTTAGAAATTTAAATTTATATACATACTTACATAATATATATAATATTTAGTTAATCATATTTTTAAATATACAGTTTTTATCTAAGTGAAGGGTTAAAATCAATTAAAATTTTGACGATAATATTATTAGGGTAAGCTAAAAAATATCATTAACTCAATTTAAGTTGTTTTTTCGTAATCGTTTATAAACATTTTTATTGTATGACATTTTATTTCTAATATTAGGATTCAGATTTATACTACCATTAACCATCATGAAAATTTCTGAGAGTGAGGTGAATATCTGTATAAAAATTGAATTATAAACTTATAAATAATTATAATTATTATAATATAACGTCTAGTATCTATAAATAAATTAAACAATTATTGTATTACTTAAACTTTAAAATATTAAAATCCAAAATTTAATATTAAAGTTAAGTTGACGATACTATAAACAGAAGTGAGTTAAATAAAATTTAAATTAATATAAAATTTAAAGTAGTTCATTAAGTTAGATCGATAAAATTAACCCAACTTAACTTCAACATATTAATTCATTAATGCTCAGCCTTGCATTTTTAGAGTAATTCATAGATTGATAGTTTTTATAATATATGAAAACTGAACTATTAGTATGACCAATCGCTTAAAATGAATAAATTAAATATATGTGATAAGAACGAATTACACTTTCTGCCAAATAGATTAAATGCTTATTATGCTTACGTGCCTATAACTATTATATTCATTATCAATAGTTATCATTAAACTTTATTTTATATTGTATTAATTAGAAAACGAATTTATATAAAATCAAAATTGTGATAATATTCGTCACTGGAGCCAATGTGTTATAGGTGTAATATTGAATCAGGATAGATAACCATCCGTAAAAGCTGCATTGATCATAATATAAACATAAATAATGTCATTAATTCATTCAAAAATGAATGTTCAAGTACAATCAAGTATTAGTTTTAACAGTTTTTAATCAATATTGTATTTATATTTTTTTATTAACTATTAACTTTTAATTGAAAGTTTTAAGAATAATATTTAATTTAGCTAATTGGAGTTAATTTTTTCAATAATTTTTCCAACAATACAATTAGAGATATAGATAAGAAAATATGTTGTGTGCATAAATTAAAAAAAAAAAAAATGGTCAGGAGATAGGATTTTTTTTTCATTATATAAAGAATGTACGCTTTTCAAATGTGTATATGCAGTATTTTATTAAATACTTTCATGTATAACATAATAATAATAAAAATAAAAATAATAATAATAATTATAATTATAATTTATTATAGATCTTCTCAGTATATTGAGACGGTATGATGTTAGACTATTTTCAACATTATAGTGTGTAAACGATAATATTACAGTCGGAGTCCGTCTTCGGAGAAGAATATACATACAAATAGATTTTAAAAAGATCTATAAGAATGGTTAATGGAAAGTGGAAGGACAAGGAGGAAATGGAAAAAGTACAAATCGTTTATGTGTATCCTTTGAGTATATACATGGACGCGCGCACCGTTAAGCCGACTTAGTGCTGCTGGTTTCGACTGCGGTCGCGGTCGTACTGGAAGGGGCGGCATCGGCGGCGGCTGCAGCGGGTGTACCCGACGTGACAACGGCGGCGTCTACGGTGGGCGCTACCGACGCGGATAATGCATCGGATTTAGAGGCACGAGCGTCTACCCCGGCAGGTGCAACTCCCAAGACTGATGGGAAGTCGAACGCCTGGTAGGTTCCAGCGCCATTGACAGCTTGCACCGGATATGGCACGAACGATCTGCTGTACTGGAAGATTTGACTGTGCAGTGGATGATCCTTGGAGGAAATCGAGATGGGCGTTTGGCTGTTTTGCAAGACGGTCTTGGAAAGTGGCGTCAGTGACGGAGATCCCTCGACGAAGTAGGCTTTATGTAACTGAGAGCCGAAGTTGGTGAACGCATCTTCTGGCGAATACGACGCCTGACCGGCCTGAGATGCAAAAGCGGATACTGACGGATGGCTGAAGAACCGGAAAGTGTCCAAGGGCGTACCGGCGTTCGATGGATCGTATCTGGAAAACGATGCGAGTGAAATTAGTATTTTTATGGTGACTAATATAATTAATGTTTAAGTTCAGTGGTGTTGCTTCGGATTTACTTCGTGTGAGACGCGAAATGTAGGATTAAACACGAATGAATAAAATTCAGTGAACTGTCAGATGTTTTGTGCGTGACAAAATGATGTTAATTAGATCCATATATTATACAATTTATTGCGAACCAAGTTGTATAAAACTACAAGGTACTGAGCGTTTGATGAGATATGTGACAAAGGATGAATTTAACTGAAACTGAAATTATTAGATAGATATAAAGAAGTAACAAGAGATAAAGAGTGAATATTTTAGAAAACGCTTATATGTGTGACTCCAATAATAATTGTATAGTACGGGAATTATTTTAAAGTCACGTGGATGTAGTAAGAGTGGTATTTAAGATGAATATTAAACGAAGGAGTAGTAGATTAAGGTATATAGGAAAGGGTTGGGGGTAATTGTGAATTAAGGTAAGTGGCGCGAGTGTAAAACATGTGGTAAACAGTGTGAAGATGAAGTTGAGGACAAGGATGTAAAAAATAGCTACAGGTGGAATGGCAAGGAAGAGGAAAAATTGTAAATCGATAGTGAATTTTCTATTTTAATATTGGAGATTCTTACGTTTAAATGAAAAATTTTACGTAAATATCCTACGGTATTTTGAAATTCGATGTCACTGACAAAGAGAATTTCAGGAAAAAATGTAACTCTGTTCTACTTACAGTTGAGGAAACTGTCCCTTGAATGGATCGTCCTGGATGATTTGTACGGTGTTGATTTTCTTCGGTGCCTCTGTGACGCCACTCGATACCGAATCGACCGTTACTTTCTTCTCACCGCTTTCGACTTTCTCAGCGGTTTTTGCCAAAGGTGCTTTGGTGACTGGTACGATATTTTCAGTCGAAACCACTACACCGCTGTTAAGACCCTCGGCGAATTTTATAGCTGCGGGGTCTGCGCTCTGGAGAACCCCGAACGGCGAGTACAAACTGCTTCTCAAGTCAATTGAATCGGTGTAGTATGGATCGTACGAGGGTTGCTGGAGGTAAGGGATCGTGGACGGGGGGAACAAACCGACGGATGATGGGTCCGACACGATTCCGGGCACAGCTGCAGAGTTGAAAAGTTCATTTGGTATTGCGCCGGGCTGGTTCGCTGGAAAAAGAGCAAAGTTCATTTTATGAAAAATCATCAAAGATAATATACCTAATATTTAGCGTCGATCGAGCGTCGTTGAACGCGTTAAGAATGGTTTGAAATATTCACGTTTCGTTTGTTTCGTGTACAAATAATGTATAACTAAAAGCAGATGCGCGTCCATGAACGAAATATTACAAAGAAATATGAATATTCAACTGCAAGACGATTTATTGCGCAAAATCTTAATTTATGTATGTAAACATTTTTATTTTTATTTTCTTTACCACACATATTTTTTTTTGAAGGTAAATAATATGATGATATTAATTAAATAATATAAATGAACTTGTGCTCGGATATTATGACTAGTGAAATCGTGCCAACAAAACGAGCTCGCTGTGGCGTGTTTGAAAATCGGCAAGCCGATATTTTCGTCAATGTGTTTGAACAACATATTATTAATTTCTTCGACACACGAAAATGTATAATATAATAACAATAATCCAAAAACGGTACATCGGCCCCGTTAGCTAATATACTCGAGGTGATGTTTGTAATTATTTAATTATATTCGAGATGAATAATATAATCATGTATAATGTGTAAGTCATTGAACGCTGGCGGTCAACTCTCCGTTTCAGTTGACTCGATAACTACACTGCAGTGCGCAACCGACGAGCATATTACTATTATGCTGTCAGACGGAATTCGTTTATAACGATTGATATCGGGGAAAAAAATGATTTCTATCAAATTTACGCGATTCAGATCAACAGAGTTCGGATAAAATATTTTTGACAAGTACAATATATTATAATTTTTATTGTATATTAATGTATTAAACAGGTAATAATTAGTCATCCGTAGACCTTATCTGTGATTATGGTCATTGGTGAAGAAGATTAAATTGTTCCTCTTATTTGAATAATTGCTTGAATCTTCCGGAAAATGATATTTTGAGGTTAGAGTCCTTTGACAGAAAATTTTATCCAGTATATATTAGTACAATCAAAAAATCATTTTTATTATAATGAGAAAATAAAAAATTTCACAAATTAACCAGTAGGTATTATTATTATTTATATATCTAATATTATACATAAAAATGTGAAAAATAATAATGACAGATTCGAAATTTGCACCGAATATTAATTTTAGCACATTATATTTTAGACCACTTTGGATTATTTATAAAAAGTTTAAATCCCCCCTCCCCATTCAATTTTACGTAGATAATATAAAACTAGTGATTTTATGCGCTTTAATTCTCGTCATATTAACATTTCGATAAACTGTATTCATTTATTCAATAAGATTGCAGATATGTAGTTTATCAGATAATTTCACTGATGCACATGAAAAATATGTAGAGACAAAAAACGTTGAAAGCCGAGTTATATCTAAATATTTCGATAGTTGATGAATACCTAAGGAATTTTACAAGAGGACGCCACACAAATGATTTTCAGTAGCAAAGACACGCTCAAGAAAAACAAACGAAACTACTTTTTAAATTGATTTTAGAGATGAAACACCTATTATAAAATATATATATATATATATATATGTATATAAAAAAAAAAACATTATTTTGGAGACGATCTCGTTGGTGTTTTGCAAAATATTAATCGATAAAAAAGTTCATGTCGATTAAAAAAGAAAAAATACGGTGTTTCGTACATATATTGTTGAACTATAAAGATAATTAAAGTACCGTAAAACATCGATGAGATCTTATCGAAAAAATTGTCTTTTAATAATATATTACAATATGAATCTTGAGATTAATTTTGAATTTCTTTTTTGTTCGTTTTTCGCGAAGATGTTTTCGAACAAATGATGCCACGATTACATTATAATAAAAAGTGGTACGGATACGGGACTATTTTCAGATTGGGTACATCTAATGTGTGTTTTATAATATTTCAGTCGTTAAATTTTCATTTTTCCAAAAAAAAAATTCTTAAATGTCCCCTATAGAGAACCTACCCCATAAAAATGGACGGTGTGGCGTCCTCTTGAGTTTGTTATGAAACAATGCGCCTTCGATTTATATTTAAACGATTTTACGTTCAATGATCGTCAATTAACTATAAATTTAAATTTTACCGCTATTTTCTCGAATATTCATCAACTCGGATCTGGACTTACCGAGTACTTCAGATTCGGCGGGTTTCTTTTCCGGAACGGTTTCCGCTTTGACTTCTTCGGATTTTCCGCCCGCGCCCTCGTCCTTACCACCACTGACGGCCGAGGTCGAGTCGCCGGATGATTCGCCGGCGGCGAACGCGGCCGCCGGTTCGTCAGCGGGCGCGTCAGCAACGCTGGAAGTCTCCTGTACCTCTTGGACAGCAGCCTCCGTGGATACGGTCAAATCTTTGGCCGACTCCCCGGAGTTGCTCTCACCGGAGTTGCTCTCCTCCGAGTTGACGACCGGAGCTTCGCCGCCACCGACGGCGGGTTCGCCGACCTCGGGCTCGGATTGTGCGATTTCCGGTGCGGCCGCTGTGTCATTATCCGACGCCGGCGGTGGTTCGCTGTTGCTCGGCACTTCGACGGAGACCTCCTCCTGTGACGGGCCGGCGGGCTGTGGGTCCGCCGCCGCCGGCGCCACCGACGGTTCGCCGGTGACCTCCGAAACTTGTTGCACCGTTGCCGGTTCGTCTCGAACCGACGACGGGACTTCGGTGGTGCCCGTGGAGCTGTCCACGACGCTGTCCACCTTTTCCACCTTTTGCTCGACGATCGACACGTCCTCCGCGTGTCCGACAGCAGGCGGTGCGCTTTTGATGGACGGCGGGATGAAAGGCTGGATGGAAAAAAAAAATTTAATTAGTCTGGATTTCAACGAAAAATTTCACCGATGTTTACCTATTCATAGCCTTGGAGATAAAAACAACTTCGAAGAAACTTTAAATCTACGGTAAAATGCCCAAAAGAAAATTACCCCATCTCCCTCAAAAAAAAAAAAACCACTTAAACGATATAAGTAATTTATTTAGAGTTATTTATTTCATAATATTTGATATAATACAATAGTAATAATGTAGCACTTCGTCTAGTTTTCATATAATATTTCTATCTGAATTTTTTTATGTAACAGTCATTTATAATACATTTTTAAAATATTTAAATTATAATGACGTTAGAATAATATAATATTTTTTCAAAACATACGATGTTAAATTTTTTTAAACTTTTTTTGAATAGAGTGCAAAAAAAAATTAATGTCGAGAAAAAATGAGTTTTTCCGGAAAAATTCGTGATATGCGAAATTCTATCAAATATAATAATATACTTCGAAAATCAACATTCTATTCGGGAAATATTGTGAAAAAACTATTTATATTTTCGGAATAAAAATTAAGAAAATGTGGGTGAAGTTCGACAGTGTCTTACAAGTGATGTAAGTTGAATGCATCAACCATTCATAATTATATAATTCACTATATCAAATAATTGATGCAGTGTCTTACACTGCATCAATGGGTTTTAATGGTCTATAAAAATCGAAAAAGATTCCAATAGAAGAAATATTATATTGAAAAAATATAATTTGAGAGAAAAAATATTTGAAACCTGAAAATTCCAATGACATATGCATTCATTTAAACTAAAAACTCATTATATATCGAATTACAAAATAACCATATTATTTGTTTATTTATTAATAAATTATGATTATTTATACTTTATATGACCAACGTTATAATTTTAAAAAATAACGTTAAAAACAAAACATTACATCGAAAACTAAAAAAAAACTGAAAAATTACAAAATAAAAATTCAATATATATTTTATCATAATCTTTGAAGTATGATACAAATTTGAATAGTTTAGTTATAAAGCTCATAATAAAAAAATATATGCTGGATGTCAGTAGGGGTAAAATACTTTATTTATTGGTAAGATACTAGAAGTGTATATATCAAATTTAAAAACAATGATAAAAAACTAGGTAAATGTGACAACTGTATTTGTTATACATTTCTTTTACATTTATAGAATATTTCCGTTATTAAAGGTAGATTTTTTTACGTTTTAATTTCCTTTTCAAAGTACCAACTAGAACCAATTTTCTATCAAAAAAGTTCTTTACTACAAAACTTCTACTTGACTTCTTCTGGTTGGTAAGTTGCTTACAGAAAAAAAACATTTCATTGTATAAACAGTGAATTTGATTAAAATTTAAAATATATTTTAATATGATTTCTATTTAATTAACATCCATGTTGTAAAATTATAATATCATTTTTAATCATATATGATTTAATTAAAAAAATATAAACCAATAATACTCAACGGCTCTGAAATTAAGATTTTGTATCGAACAAGCTAAGGAATACATACTTGTATAATATACATAGTCATTTTTAAATATATTATAATATTATATTTGTGGGTGTTAAAAATGTATTATAAAATAGTATTTAGGTAAGTGCAGAAGAGAAGTTCTAATGGTAGGATTATTTTTTTGGGTTCATGGTCATGATTTTACAATTTATTGAAAACTAAGAATATCCAAAAATTTATCAGTGATCCTTTTCTTTCAAATATCTATGCAATACAAGCACATAAAACATTGGTATTGTACTGGAGTGTAAATGTGGTTTTATGGTAAGTGTGTGGTTTCGTACGACAATGACAAATGATAAATGTGTACAGTTTACAGTGAAAGAGAACTATGCAGCTGATGGATAAATGTGTCATGAAGTTACAATCTTAAGTTAGGATAGGTGAGGTGAATATGATTAGAGTGATGAATTGAAACGGAAACGTGTTCTCAATCTGTTATATAGTGTTATATAGATCTTAATCATTAACCGTAATAAATGATGAATATTATTACATCAATCAAGAAAATTATTACACCAAGAACTAAATTATTCGTAGTCAATAGAATACAAATATAATCTGATAAACCTATACATTATGACTCATCAGTGAAAACCCACTTGATAACAAATTAAAATCATTTTTGTAGTAAAATACATCTGTTGTCTATTCAAAGCACTAACTAAGATAAATAGGACTGTAATTGAATATTAATAAGGTGGGTACAATATGTTTTTGTCCAGGTACGAGTGTTCTTTCAGTGCCATCTATACATGGAATTAAAAACTAGGCTCAGCTACAACCGCTATCAACTGTCAAGAAACTAGAGTACTTGACGTGATACTAAATATTGTAGTTGTGTTTTAATCTGCTAAGTCAAATTGTACCTACTCATACTTGTATCAAAGTAGTTATATTTAGGATCTGTTACCTTATCTCCCGCTATCATTGGGTTATAGCTCATGGTCTATAGCCATATGGCACGTTAAATAAAGGCAAAATGTAAACAAAGTGGTGTTAACTCCTTATTAGTGAATTAAAATTGAAAAATATTGTTCTAAAAACAGCGACTATTAATTAATTTATATATAATATCTATATGATCATACTTGATTCATTGGGAATTGTGGTACTTGATACCCGAATGATGGCGGAGAAGCAAATCCAAATGTTGGTATCGTTGGTACGATTGGCTTGCCTAATCCCGTATCCTTGGGTCTCGACTGTTTAATGTTGTGTTCGGCAGGCACAATTGCCGACGGAAATTCGTGTCCGTGATATGCACCAAATTGGTGTTCCTGGAAGTATTTACCGGGTAGATTGAAATCGAGTCCTGCGAAATTCTTGTTGAATTTTTTTGCAGGTCCGAATTTTGGTGGGTTGAACGTCGGTTGGACGGGGGCCGGTTGTGGATACGGTTGGAAACCAAACTGTTTATGGTTGAAATCTTCGTGGCGATAAGACGGATTTTGGTAAACATTGGGTGCTTGATAAGTACCGAAACTATTAAAACCACTCTGATAACCTCCACGGAATTGTGGTAACGGGTTGGGGTAACCGCCTGGGTTGAAGTAACCGCCTTGGTTGAAGTAACCACCTTGACCGGGATACCCGACGGGTCCAGGGTAACCCGGATAAGGTCCTAACGGTTCATAGTTTGATCTGAGCGGAGCCGGTTGGTATTGTGGTTGAGGCGGTTTAAACGGAACGAACGGTGGTCCGAAAGATTTTTGACCTATATTTTTCAAACCAAATGATGATTTGATTTCATCTCCTTGTTGAGCCTGTCGGATAATTATTACGACATTATTATGAGAACTGAATTAGAAAAAGGATTACAATTTCAATTTACTAGGTTCGTTGTTGGAATCGGATAAGGTTTTATGGTTGGTTTAATTGGCGATTTGCTTTGATCGAGTCCAGAAAATTCGTACGCAGTACCGTAGCTTGCTACGCCTAAAACGGCCAATCCCAGCGCAATGGTAAACTGAAAAATAAAAATTTAATAATTTAATTTCATTCATTTTGAGAGATTTATTTTATCGAAATGCTAATTTTATTCTATACAGGTGTATTTTTAATATATTTACTTGTATATCTACATTGTACTTATATAAATATATGCAAATACCTATATATTGCATTTTTATTTTAAACGAGACTTTATTAAACCTCAATATCCTCAAATACTCAAGACACTCATTAATTGTAGTATAATTATAGATATTACAATCTTATACGTTTGTCGTTGTTTTATTATATTTCAAAAAAATTTTGATATATGCACTTAAAATTTATAAATATACTCGTACTCAATAGCGTGTTTTGACAATTTTTGGAGAATGTCCAATTTAGTTTTTTTTTTTTAGAGTGTCCCCCTTTCTACTTTTCAAAACGTGTTCAAGGCATATATTATATTTCCGAGTTCAATTTGAAATAAATAGGAAAATAATTATTTCTTTTACTTTCATAATGTAATTTATACTCATATAGTAACACGTACCCAAGTGTGTTTTTCGTCTAATTATTATGTTGTTTTGTTCTTGTCATCTTATTTCGTAATTTTTCCTAATGACAACTTAATGTTAAAACATTATAAATGCTCACATTATGAATATAACTTTTACTATACAATATGTCATTTTAATAACAGGAAAAACACAACAGAAGCATAGTCAGGAAAGAATGAAAAACAAAGAACATATGGACATGATATATAAAAAATATTATCTAGCCATTTTATTAATCACCTTTTTTATATTACTAGGAGTTTCAAAAATCAATTTACCTATAAAAAAAAAAAAAACAGCCGCGTAAGACATATTAAGACAAGGTAGGTAATGTTATCTATATTTTTTTTCCTGTAATTTTGAGATATTTGTTTTCTAACAAAATTGAGAAACGCTAATGTGATTTTTCAATAAAAATATATTTCCGATGGCATTGTTAATGATTGTCACTGGATAAAATACACTCGCACAAAACAAATGAAAAACAGTTTAAGATAACTCGCATAGAATACGTATAAGAATAGTATTTGAAAAAAAAATTTTTTTTATTAGTAGTCATGAACCTCCTCCCTCCCAATCAACAAATCTCTGGAGCAGACGAAAGGTTGTATACAATTATTTTAGAATCCAATAATTTTTACAAAATTTACATAAAATAAAACGTTAAAAATATGTTGTATAGAAGTTTTTTTGAAATATTAATTGTGAAAAGCCAACTTGAAAAATGTAAAATAATAATAATAATAATAAATTAATTAATAAATAAAATATATTATAGAAAAATAATAAAGTCCAACGGCAAGGTATTCTCTCAAATAGGTTGTTTCAATAATTGTATAGTATAATATGTTATGCGCATAACCACTTTAAAATGCATTTACTTTGAATAAAATAGCGTATTTACACGACAATTATTATAACCGAGTGGTATTTACATGAGACACCTTATAAATATTGTGTTTAAAGTGCATTAAAACAGTTTTCAATCGTTAGATTTTAATTTTTCATAAAATTGTCTGCATAGTACCTCTTAAAACGTATGGGTGTATGACCTTCTTTTAAGATGTCGATTGCTGTCGGTATATATAGGTACTTCAATATACAGTGAAATAATTTCAACGTCCAACAAAGTCCACAAGGTGAACATAAAATTATACGAGTACTTCGTATTAAATACATATTATTAAAATATAAACATGAAATGATTTAATCTTTGGATATTTGTGACGGTATAGGTACATAGTTAAACCGCAAGACCGTAAATGGCGTTTCCGGAAACATACTGGTCCGATCGATTTGATACTCTGCCAGATCGTTTCGTAAATAATAGAAATTATCAAACTGTTCAAAAGTTCACAAAAAAAAAAAAAAAAAAAAAAAATGTAATTCGATCTTAAATTGTGATAAAAGTAAATATCGTGTATCGTGGTAATTGTCGTAACTCCGATAGTGAAATTGTGAGATTATTAAATTTTTATCATATTATTATATTTATCCACACAATTGACTGTATATAGACACACGAAAGTTACGTTTTTCGTCCCTACCGAAAATTATATTCGTTACGACAATGATTGTGAATTAGGCTGACGATATAATTTTCGATATTATGACCAATATTCGTCGTAAAACATAGCACCGACATTACACAATTTTTCATAAGTTTTACGATACCTAATTATATGGTGTTTGTTTCGTAAATTGTTGTATGTACTAGTAAAATATATTAATACAGTTGTAACTTGTTGTTGTAAAGGTCATGAAAAACATTAAAATTATGATAGGTATTTACTACTATCTATATAATATTTATTATACTCGATGTGGTTGCAACATTTTTCTTATACCTAAACATTTTTCTTGGTTATAGTTTTACATGTTACAGTTGTAGTTTTAGAGTAATTAAGTCAATTAAATCGATTCTATATCTGATATACGATGAAAATAAACGAAAGTCGTAAAGGTACCTTATACTTATATATATATGTATATTGTATACTTATCCAGCATAATCAATGTAACTCATATAATTTCACTGTATCGAACATGATGAATTTTATACGTAAACAACCATTTTTCAATATAATATTTAGATAGTAGATAAATTAATATCATTTTTTTTTCACTTCGCATTATCTCTTTGTCAAGGTAATATCTTTTAAAATAAATCAGGATGTAAACGTGGTCAATTATAATAATTAGTTCGTAGTGTTTTGAATGTATACTTGTATACGATTGTATCTATATTTATGTAATATCTATATAATAATGTACACTGGAGTATTATCAAAATATTAATAAAATAAAATTTAATTTTAAATCGTTAAAAACAAATAAAATAATATTTTTTATTTGGGTTAAATAAGTCTATTTTATTATTTATTTTGTTTTAGAGGAATTAGAACACGAATTTTTAAAATTATATAAAAAAAAGTGTAATAAATTTTTACATTTAAATATTAAGAGGTATGGAAGCGGTCATTAATTAAGGGGTTCTATATAGGCAATTATTTGATTTATTCGCGTTACGCAGTGTGTTTGTGTGATAAGTATTTGGTCTTTAGTGTATGTAAATACGTTGGGCATAATAATAATGGTGTGCACACTCACATGCACATGCACATGTTAATATGTCAATAACTACGACTACTGTATTTGAAAAGACACTAAATCCCATTTCCAAAATTTTCACTTTTTACATTTTCGTTCCTTGATTTTGACGAAAATTAAAAATGTCAAATTTTAAACGTTGGAATATATTAACTTAATTTTAGAGGGACTTATGAGACAAAATCAAAACTGTAGGAAAGTCGATCCAATTAAGTAAACTTTATGACAAATTCAGATTAGTTTTTAAAATTCTTATCGCATTACTATAGATCCATCGACACGTTAGAAATAAAAAAGGTCTGCATCGCTATGTTACGTGCCTAATTATTGATAATTAATAACTATTATATTTGAATTTTTTTTAAATATATGTAACAAACTTAAAAAATTCGTTTTCTTTCATGATGTGTTTACTTGACTAGAAGATAATGAAAAACACTGTAAAAACGAAAAAAAGTTCATACAACGCCATGTTAAATTGATTAAGTAAGGTGAAAAATAACTAATTGAGTAAAAAAGTAAGTATTTAAATTAACTTGATTAAAACTTACTTAATTATGCCCATCTTTGTGTAAGGAGTATATTTCAAGTAAGTCTACATGGTTATATTAGAGATTTCGAAGAATGAAATACATCAAAAACACTTGAATTTATATTTAAGTACATTTTTGTAATAAATTATATTTAATATAAGTATCTTAGTATTTAATTAATTATTCATGTATCTTCTTATTTTCTTTCACCTTCTCTCACAACTATATAACTATTCAACGTATAGAAAATATTTTAAACTCTTTAGGAAAATAATATTTAAGAGGGTATTTCTACTTTTCTCTAGATCGAAATGCATATTTTTTATAAATAAGTTTACCTTTACATAATAATTAATATTGTTATTTTTATTAAAATATATAATTTAAAAATGTTCAATATTAAATAAATGAATATTGATAGGTACATCAAGAATGGGTAGAACTTTTTTTAAACCTTTAACATAATTAACTAATTATATTTTACGATTTTAATTAAATCAATTTTGTTACGTATAAGATATATTTGTTATTTTTAAAAATTTCTTATCATTTGATCTTGATAATAATTATGTTTCACTCCATCTTCATGACCGTACAAATATTCTTAATTATTTCCACGGTCTTATAAATATGCGTGTGCACCGATCCATATAGTTATGATTTCTTATCAATAGATATTTAATAAATATTTCGAAAAACCTTATCATTAAAATTCAACAAATATTTACTCGAGTAAAATGGATAATGAAAAATAATATTAATTTTAATCAAATAACTGTGATTTGGGTCGCAATGCCTTAAAAGTCAAAATACCCTTTAAAATAATCCAAAACTCGTAAGACAGTGCACATAAAAATATTTAACTTTATTTTTATTTTTATGAATATATAAAAAAAAAAAAAAAAAACCCAAACAGATAAAGTAGTTTTGATGTATAGAATACTGAAAAATAATGTAAAAATATTATAGTAACAAATATAACAAATAAATTAAAAAGTAACTTGTCCAGCCTTGCATATATTATTGGTACGTCTGCCACTAGGCAACCTTGGTCAAACTGTAATCTTTAATATCTAAAGTAGAATGTGCAGCATTAAAAATAAGAGTGGAAAAAAATGTGTTTTTTTTGATTTTAAAATACATATTGGAAATCTATGTATACATAAAAGTAAAATGCAAAAAAATAAATGAAGATGACATGCAACCAGTATGTAAATTAAAACGATGTCGACATTTTTTTTTTTTGCCACACTAAATATATTTAAATCCACAGGTCACTGTAGTAAGTATATTTCGGACAAGGATAAACAGAATTTTTGGTTTAAACACGTTTTATATATGGACGCACGATATTATTCGTATGGATATGAATTACCTACTTATTTTGTGACTATAGTAGGTGTATACTGTTTGTCGTGATGTATTACGATATATTCATAATGAATATTATTGGACATTATTGTATTTGGAAACCTTGGCCTTGGAGGTATAAGTTAGTTTAAAGTAATTTAACTTAATGAAAGTGAAATGATTTTCTAGAAAATAGACAATTCCTATATAATATTATTCGACGGCAAAATATTGTTTGAATTACTTTTTTTTGCCCTCCTAATGGTAAGTGTAGTAACTATCTTATTGGCAAAAATATAAGAATATTGTTCATTTGAATATTTTGTATCAATTTTCATTACTTTTATGGGATAAATCCGTGTTTAAGTATTTAAAAATTCGATTTTAAAATCCCCTTTTCTGTAATTATATATGTAACAAATATATGATTGATATGTATCATATATATATATATATATATAATATGAATCATTTGCTCGATAATTGATTTCTCATGACATTATAATTTGTATGCTCTTGTTTAGTATATTTTATTAAATAAAATAATAGTTTGAAAATTATTTTATTTTAAATATCTTTTTAACCAATTTAATGAAAAAAACATTTAATGTCCAAAATCCCATATGTTTTTTTTTAATCCAAAATTTTTAATTCGTGTTAAACAATTTCAATAAATTGGTACAAGTTGGAATACACAAGTAATAACATAAAACATATGAGTATTACTCTAATACTCTATACCTACCCCAGATATGGGTAGTATTCCGAATACAGTAGGTATTCCAAATATTTTTTAAATAATCTTTATTGAAAATATTCATTTAAATACTTTGAATGCTTTTTAAAAGTATTTAATTCATTGAAAAAAAAAATTATATTAATACATTTAAAAGAAATATTTTATGATGTTTTCATCGGACTCCAATGGAATCTGTTCTCTTAGAATCTAAAATAATTGAAACCCCTCCCTTAAACACACATTGTTTACTGTTTAAGTACAATTAAATAATAATAGAATTACTATTTACTATTATCTTTATTAAAATTTAGCAGATTTAGATAAGAAAAAATATTCTAAAAATAATTGGAATATTATTTATGCAGTATTCTAAATAATTTGGGAATACCATTATCATAAAGTAGTTTACCCAAGTCTGTACTATAACTATATTATATTATTTTGACGTTCATTCAAACAAATCACTGTAATAAATCATTTATGAATCTTGTATAATTGGCCATGCATGATATTCTACTTGACACAGAGAATGATATTTATTATTGTGGTTTTTAGCTCGTTATGAATAATATAATAATAACATTTTATGTTAATCTATAGATTCCAAAAATCATCTCGTCATTGTTCGAGTAGGATAATTTTTAGCAAGGCTGGCTGAGTAGGTTCTCTTTTTTAAAAGTTTATTCAGTTTAAAATCAATAACGGAAAAGTTCAGTTAAATATAATTTTTTTAATTTTGGAAAAAAGAATGTAAATGTTTACGTTAAAAGTTTGCTTAACAATGAACAATATTGAAGTATAAAGTTATTACAAGTAATGTCATGATTTTACTGTACTTATATAAATAGTACTCAAATAGGTAATTATTAATCGAAAACTTTAGTTGTAATAATTATAAAAGAATTATTTATAGATAATAAAGGCATGGAACATTTGTGTACGTATTCATGTGTTATGTTCCCAAAGTGAATATGTAGGTATTATCATACTTGCAAGTGTGGCTAATAAGATTATGGTAATGAAATATTGGTTATTGAAAATAAAATAATCATAGATGGCCATATAAGTATAGGCACTTATCACTGATCACACACAAACCATGTATATTCACAGTAGGTACAACCAAAGCTAACCATGTATATTAACAATAAGTATTCACATAACACCACATGTAATGATACCTATAGTAGATGTTCCATCTACACCATTATTGTTGATAGTAGATGTTCTTAAATGGTGAGAAGAGGGGAGGATTCAACTTCATTGCATCTCTACTAAAATCACTTTACTTGGAGTTGGTTTGACTATCTAAAAGATGTTAAAAATGATACAAGAAATAAAAAAGATTGAGAATCACTAGTATACGGTGATATTTTGAACATTTTGGTAAATTAAATATTGTTATTAAATCGTTTGAAATAATTAAATATCAATTTGCATGGCCACAAAACAAAATATTGCTATCACAATTAAATGTTAAGAAAACAAAAGAAATGTTTTTATAAAAATCCTTACCACTCCCTTCCCACCATAAGCAAAATTTACGGGGTATATGTGAAAATTTCTATATTGCTGATATACCTACGTGCCTTTGATACAATTTCACAATCGGTTTGAAATGCAAAAAGCGTTTTGCCAAAACGTTCAGAGCGTTTTATTTTCAAACCATCTGTCATCGACGTTTAAAAGTCCCGAGAGAGCGTGAAAGGAAATTTACAATGTGGTTTTTTTTTCTTGGCATAGCTTTTCATTAAAAAAAAAAACGCTCATCGAATTTAGATGACATGCGTTTCGACTTAGATACCTATATATTAATTATATTATGAATGATGTTTGTCAGATTTCACCATATTCACATTAAATAATACGTGAACCAATATACTTTGCACGTACATCCGTTCACGATTATTAAATTCCATCTTTGAAAAATGCAATTTTTTCATTTTTGATTTGGTGACTAAAATGTAACAATTTTGAATTCAGATATAAAAAAAAAGATAATTAAATATTGGTTATGGAAAAATCAATTCAAATAAATTATGTGACTCTATTGTATAATTTAGGTAGTTAAAGTTGTCTAAATTAGTATCCGAGGACAGCTGTTTGTTAAAAATGACAATTTATCAAAATACTATTGATTATAAACACATGATTCAACAAAATCATAATTCATTAAAAATAAAAATCAACACAATCATATTTGTTCAAGTATGTAAAATAAAACATATTATTTTGTCCTTCGTTTGTACAATTATTTTATAGGTATAAAAGTGGACTATATTAAAATAGGATTTAAGTTTTCACCTATGTTTAAGACAAATAATCTTATGACGAATATTTTTTAATAAACTCCAATGTAGATCCATTTAAACTAAGTACATCATGAGATTACGAATAATGTTCGAATAAAACGTGTATCTATAAATAAATTGTTTAAAAATATGAAAAATAATCATATTTTAATGATGCATATAATAGGATATATTGGGTTGATTTAGAAGATTGCGTTATTATTAAATTTAGTCAAATCTAATATCAAAAGTTAGGAGTGCTGATTTGCTGTCCTTATTTAGAGTTTTAAAATCTACAACGATTTTTTCCTTCAAATTTGATTCAAGTTGGTAGTGGTACGGAAGAGTATTGATCGTAATGCACCTTTATTGCAGGTATTTTACACTGATGATCCACTGCAGTATATATTCAACAATGAACTATATTATGTAAGATATTATGTATAGTTTTTGAGTAAAATTTTGTCGAATTTTTCGAAAGTTTAAAATTTGTAAATCGCATTCTGTGAGTTTATCCGGATTTCTTCACTTTCCATTCCCACACAAGTTTGTCGCAAACGCTAAACCATCGTAGGTAGAGTAATGATTTATATTATACAACGCCTAAACATACATATTATTCTAAAGCATTGTGTAACGAAAAACGGTTGCACTGGCAGGGGGTGATGGAGGAATATCCTAATATCCCCTCCTCCAAAGTCATGCGAGGTTTTTATACAATATATTTATATTCATAGGCTCCCTCAGAAAATGACGTTTTTTTTTTTTTTGCTAATTTTTATCAATTTTCAAAACTAATTCTCTCCCTAACCAAAATTGAATCCTAGATTTTCCACTGTATATGGTTTATAACACAAGAACAATAAATGCTATTTTTAAATGCCTATTTCAGTTCATCAGTAAATAGTAATAAAATCTAATCATAAGCTATATTAGCTATGCACTATATTATTAAATATTTTATTATTAAAAATAACGAACGTTGCACCTCGTTATCTGATCCTCCGGATACAGATCTACCAAGAAATAATGAAATCGATAAAAAAAATTTCGAATTTTGTTCACGACATACTCCACAGGTATTTCGGACCGATCGATATTTCAATTTTCGTCGATTATTATTATTTATGTCGACCTTTATGTATACAATAATACTATGCAGTGGTCTGGCGATCATATATTAATATATTATAAAGGTACAGCCGTTCTCTGCAGTGCATTGCGCGGTTCGCTGAACGGAAAACGATCGTTTCACAACGACTCGAGTTATCATTCTGCAGTCATAAGAATACGATTATTATTTTATCTCGATGACCACACGATCATTGTAATAACGCGTGAGTTACTAAATTTCGATGATTTTTGTACAGGTATACAATATGAGTATAACATAATATAGGTCATACATAAATATCGCGACAAGAAACGTTATCAAATTTGAAATATTAAAATTATATTTACATATATCTACATATATATATATATTATATAATATACGATAATTTACATAATATTATTATAAAATGTATTATGGCAAAAATCCAATATCCAATGCTATATACGGCAGTAAAAATACATTGTAAAATATCCGTTGAACGAGTTTTTCGAATTACCAAAACATGAACAAGAATGGATTTTTGTAATAATAGTTTTGCCAAATTAAAATTGAACAATCCACACTACGTTTACGAAATTATATTTACTCAATTCAGAAATAACAATAAATTTATTATTTCTAGAACTTAGAGCAAATATGGCGATGTCGCTGACTCGTAAATATAATATTATTAAACACTTTAGAATACATTCTAAATAATTAAAAATAATAATAATAATAATAATAATAATTTCAATATTTTTGAAATATTTGTTTAAAAGTATTTAAAATGATTTTGTTAACCAAGTCAATTGTATTTTAAGTATTTACTGATTTCTGCCTGGATTTCTGTTTGATAAGTATTAACATAAGTACTTCAAATATTTTTTTAAACAAATCCTTTTCAAAAAGTATTTTATACAATATTGATTCAATATGTCAAAAATATATGTGAATAAAAATAAACGTTAAGTATCTATTAAAAAATTCAATAGATACATTTTTATCGTTAAGAAAAGTTAACACAATTTATATTATTAAAAATGTTTCATAAAATTAATTAATTACAAATAGAAATGGTTACGTTTATTATTATAGTATTAAATACCTATAGCTAATCTATTTGTTATACGTGTACCTACTTAATATTTACAGTCTTATTTAATGTAGTTTTTTATATAATATCCTCAAAATCCAAAAACAAATATGTGTTACTAATAAATACAATTTTAATTTTTTTTTTATTGACTGATTTTTAATTAATTATAATAATTAATAAATAATAAAATATTCGAATGAGGTTAAAATCATATTTAAAAAAAAAGGAATATATTCGATAGGTTTTCTTTGAAAAATATATATGTGATAAATAGTAAATCATTGGTTATATAGTCATAATATAATCATATCATATATAATCATCGGTATATAGTTTATCGTTATACGGATATACCTAATGATATAAAATATGTATTGGTTGAATATAAATATAAATAGTTACAGATATATATTGTAGAAAATGAAACGAAACACTTAATTCAGTATACACAATAAATGAATATTTCGAACAGTTTCATACTAAATAATTATAAATTGTTTTTAACACCTCGAAAAGAAGTAAGATTTTTAAGGTTGTCTTTTGCTCTAGCATGAAGTAAAGAGCTAAGCAGAAAGACTTTATTTTTCGGACTTATACTTTGCAAAACTTAAAACTGAAAAAATCTATTTAATATTATTTCTGTATTTTTATTTTTATTATTTAAGGGCGATTGTGTAAAATGTAAAAAAAAAAAAAAAAACCATTAGATATTTTTACACTCAAACCCCTTTGTATCTAAAGCCTATAAACAGGAAAATAAACATGGAAAACCAGTGAACCGATTTTGCCGGCACGTTGGCATTGGAGATTTACTATCAAGATAATCATATACCTTCTACTTTATGTAAATATGTGTTCGTATACTAATATGGAAAATTTTTATTTTATTTAACTTATTATACTGTTTTAAAATATATAACAAAATCGCCAATATATTTTATGTCAAAATGTTCATTTAAATACATTCATAATTCGAAAGCTTAAATATGCATAGATTTCTAACTATAACATATTATTGCTAAATGTTATTGTTTTTACACAGAAATATATATATATATATATATAATATTTTTTCGTTCAATTATAAAACCATAACCTGTGAAAATATCTAATTTCTAAATTCTAATGACTAATGTCTGTTATTGACTATTATATATATTATTTATGTTTGACTACAATTTGTATTACATATACATATTGTATCACATACAATGTTTCAAGAAGTATACAATAAAAAATACTATCTGTTTTACTTTATAATATATATATATATATTATGTAAATGTAAGACGTATTTATATTTTTATTAGTATTAAAAAAAAAATTATCAATTACATCATAATACTATATTAGTACTATATGTCCGAAATCGAGTACGAATAATAATATTATACCTATTTAAAATAATACTATATATAGACCATTCGTTAATCAACCAACCTATAACTACCAATTTAGATTACAATATTTCTTAATTCACCCAAAAAATATATATAAGTCTACAAATCATAAATTATAGTGTTATATTTTTAACTCGTTAAATTGAGTTGCGTATGTAGAAAAAACACATAGAATATAGGTATATTATAACATATAGAATAAACGTAGGTAGGTATCGACAATATCATAAAATTGTAAATTTGCATTTGCAAAATTTAATTTAAAATATGTATAGGTATTTAAATATAAATATTATTATTTATTATTATTATATTTACATAATCAAATATGCTGAATGGAGGATATTAACAAGATAATAAGTTCAAGTAGGTAAATTAGAAATCGAGTCAATTTTAACTATTTAACTTATAGGTTTACTTTGAAATATAATTCGGTAGGTAGTTTAATATCAACTTACCATATTTTACATTATAACGTCAACTTATTTTATTATTCTTTCATTTGTTTCCAATTAAGTTTTTTTTAATTAGGTATGATTATTTTGTCTCACTATTTCAATTATTTATAAATCAAGTATTATTTCGATTACATGATATTCGTGGTATTCTAAAACTGTTCTCAAAATTAATCAACATAATATATATTTATAAATATATAGGTATTGAAAATAGAAACAGGATCGAAAGTAAAATGGTCAATTGTTCAAAAATTAACTCAAGTTATATTAATGATATTTTAAAATTTAACTACCTGACTTTAACTTTTAACTTAGTAAATCATTTTTAGTTTCCTAACTTGATTTTAGCAAGTTAATAAAAATAGATTTTCCCAGTTTTGTAAATAGTATTCTATTATTTATTATCATACGTATGCAATTATATTGAAGTGAACTCGTCAGTTGCATAACAAAAGTATAACTGATTATTTAAAATTTATATAACTAAAAGAAAGGATAATTTGTTAAGAAACTTAATTTTTAACTTTATTTAACTTTTTAAATTATAGTTGAAGACCATTCGTGAACATGAACTTCTTTCCCATAGTGTCAAAGGCAGAAACTACCAAATGGTCAAAAATTACATTGGTTATATTAAGTATATTATTATTATTTATTTGAATATTCTACGTCCATTTTTGTAACTTTTATGTGATAAAACTGTGTTTTAGTTACTATATAAAATTCGATTTAAAAATGTCGTTTACTGCAATATAATCAGGTATACCAATAAATAAAAGTAATGTCCTAGTATTTGTTTTTTTTTTATAGTTGCTATGGCAGTACTAAATAATCGTGTATAAGTATAGTAAAAATACACGACATTTTTACTCATTTTTTTCTTCAAAAATGCAACACTTGAGATGTGTAATTTACACAATTTGGATAAAATGTACGTAAAATCAAAAAATAACGTTCAATTCTATATGTAACAAATGTAATATTATACTCAAATTTGTTTTTTTTTTTGTTTTTGCTAAATTTTTAATTATTTATTTTTATGAAATATTTTAACCTATATGGGCTATGACCCCGTCCATAATTATATTATACACATTAATGTTATATGACGAGTAAAATGTTATGATGTGCTGCAGACTAATGGTAGTAGTATATAAATTATTGTTTAATCAGAATTTAAAATAATAATTAGAATCCCTCAAACATGCACACATTGACGACTGATTGTATTCGATTGAAAATAATAGAATTAATTTATAGGTAAGTACTTATAATATATAATTATTGATTTATTGATATATATTATATATACTTTTAAATGTATACAATTAGTATTCTGAAAATGAAAATGAAAACTTTTTATTTGATTTTTGTTAACTTGACTTATTTTTGGTTTTATTATTTTTTAAATAACGAGTTACTTTTAATTAAAACTCAGTTAAGTTAATTTTGAAATAATTGATACATTTTGATTTCATATTGCGTCTATAAATAATATTCTCACCGCATTATTTTGCTACATATCATATTAGGAATATAGTAGATTTCCATTCAATAAATAATATTTAGATATGTACAAATTTGCAATGAGCCATTTTCATTTGTTAAAATTTTCAAGAAATTAGTATAGGTACCAACTATTTTTTATTTGAATTTTAAAATGCTCAAAGTTAAAAATTACAGTAATTCCAAAAAAAAAAAGAAAATAAATAATTAAAAATACTTTATTATACCTGTAGGTACCTATATCTGAAATGTTATATTGACTCGTACAAAAAAAATTAACTTAAGTTAATAAGTTATTTTTCTAACTTAACTTAATCGTTAAGAAAAAAAAAAAAAATCGTTAACTTGCCATTGCATTATTTGTTATTCAGATGACTCGATTGATGACTTACCTGTATATATATATAACTTGCACTTTGTTTGTGTGATGTGTTTGAGGGGATTTTATTTATTTTAGAATCAATTGACGAATCGAAGTGCGACGGAAACGTACTGAAATACCAATTTTTTTTTTTTTTTTATTGAATATATAGGTACCTACCTATAATTGGAACGAGTGTTTTTTCATTTTTTTTTTTTTCTTTTACCCCGAGGAATGAAATGCTTTAAAAATTCATTTAAAATTATTATTATACGGGCGTATACCTACCACCCGATAACGATTGTAACCGTTAATAATAATAATAATAATAATAATAATAATTATACTCACTGCCATCGCGATGAATATGGTCTGCAGCAGGATATTATGATGGCAGCTGCCGACGAATAAATAAATAAATAAATAACGCGAAAAATCGATCGGATTTACTGCGTTCGCAATCAATCGGTCCCGGGATAAGAATTGAAAATTATTTAACACCGGTTTTTGTTTATATACCTACCTATAGGTACAGTTGAAAACAGGTAATGATACGATATAATAATATCGTATATATTATATATGCGTGCGTGTGTGTGTGTGTGTGTCGTATATTATACTGGAAATAAAGAAAACCACACATATTATATACAATACACATGGACGCGCGCGCGCGCGCGCATACGAACAAGCACTCGGGTTATTCCGTACGCGCGTGTAGCGGCAAATCGGTGGCAAACCGGTAGGGATAATAAGTGTGATGGTGCCCGTTTATATGTACCTATACGATGCTGTGCGGCGTCGTCCGTTCTCTCATGCTACGATATCCATTATCCAACGCGCGCTCCGTCGGCCAAAGACGAGGACGCCGTTCGTGGGGCCATACCTACGCAATAATATTGCAGTGAGCATACATATTTTCCGCTCAAAGACATTAGCTAGGTACCTACCTATGGTGCTTAGGTATGACGAAACACTGAACCGAAATAGGTAATTATAGGGTATATAGGCGGTGGTCCCCCTTATTCGCTTAGCTTAAGTTTGGCGTCCCCTTCCGTTTAAATTCCAGGGGGATGGTTCAAATAATTCATTTAATCGTAAAAAATGTAATATATGTAATTTATTTACATATATTATTATTATATATATATATATATAATATAGGTAGGTATTATATTATTTATAGTAATTTTATTACTTTTATAACATTATTAGGTGTATTTTAAAATGACACATTATATTATTATATCTACATAAATCAAAAATTTGTTGTTAAGGTGTATTATTATTATTATTATTAAGACTGGATTTGATTTTTTTTTCCTATAAAAGTTGAGACTGAATTTGTTCTTTTGTACATAATATTCAAAAATTAAATAAAAAAAGTTTAAAAAATGGTATTTAGTTATAAATTGTATGGAAGATCTATATTATAGAAAAAACTATTTCGATTTTTCTTTGTTCTCCAGACATTCTCTCCTTGGCCAGAATATAGGTACCTAATTAATATGCGTATTTCAAAGTTATAACCACGGAGTATGTACATTATACATAATAATAGATACATTTTTACAAATTGGGTCAATAATAACATGGATTAAAAGTTAAATTTATATAAATATTTAAAAAAATATTATGGTACTGGTTCAGGGGACGCCTTTTTTTTTGCATTAGCTATAGACATAGTCCCCCCTGCAAATATATTCCACTTTAACCACTGTATATAGGTATCATCGGTAGAATTGACAATATACCTACAATAGGTACTTAGGTACACGAATTTCGACAAACGAACATTTTGCCGAAATAATACGATTTTCATCATTTTAATGTGATGAGTACCATATTGTTAAATTTGTAAGAAAAAACAAAATCACGTGTTTACAATAACAAATTCATTCGGCGAATTTCACAAAATATACAAGTTATAATTTTTTTTTTCATAAAACGAATTTGTAAAATCAATGCATATTTTATTACTATAATGAAATACAATAGGTTATTGAAAAGAATAGTATTCGGTTTAAATAATTGACCACTGGGCGTTTGTTCTACGACGAAGTGCAAACGAGAAAGAAACAAAATATTTATAACTGAATTAACAAAATGTTTGTTTGTTATTCAAATTAATTTGTATTCAATTAGAAAATTTTACCCGAGACATTGATACAAGATATTGTTAAATCAATAATACGTTTTGTTATTTTACTGTTAAATTAACAAATATTTTATTTCTAAACCAACAAACATTTCATTGGACGTATATTAATAAATATTATTAAATTAATCTATAGTTTTATTGAAATCACAGATATATTTGGTTCAGTGTATACCTGTACGTAGGCAGTCTTTGTACGTAGGTACACATTCAAATACGAGTATATAATTTGGATACCGTACATCGACGTTATACTTTTAAAACACGATTTCGATTGTATTATACAAAATGCAGGACTTGAATACGTACCCAGGGGCGGATTGGCGAAAATTTTCGGCCCAGGAAAATGTATAGAATCTCGGCCCTTTTACAAAACAAAAAAAAAATCATATAATATAGAAAACACTAATATTAATCGGCACCGGACGCTAAAGGTTTACACCCCAAAAAACAATTTGTAGCTAAATACCGCTACAAAAGACATAGATCGTCTATGATCGCATTACATTTTTATACAAATTTCCGAGCATAAACTCAAAATGTAGGATCAAAAATTGATAGAGACAATTTAAATATGTAAGTCAGGGAGGTAAACTACCATAAATAATAATACGCGTGATGATGATTTGCGGTAAAAACTAGTTGTTACCTATAATCTTTTTTTAAATACTTCAAGCCCGTTTTCTTTTGTATGTATAATTTTGATTATATATATGTATTGTTTTTTTTTTTTTTTTATATAATTAATATTTATTTTTATTAATAAATTATAAGTATTACGGTGGTTTTCTAGTAAAAAAATATCTGTTGATTGTTTAAAGAAAAAATGTAATATGTATACCTTATGATCCAACATAATACGTAAAATTTAAATATATAAAAAGTAGCAATAGTTACAAAAATCAGAGAAATATCAGTCATTTAATTGTCGCAATTACTTAATTACGTTAATTATACGAATTAAAATTTTTGATTTCTAAGATAATTTAAAATCTAATTTGGAAAAAGTGCAATTCATTAAAAAAAATATATAATTATTAAAATACTGGAGTCTGTAATTGGAAATAAATAGTAAAATCAGGAATATGGAATAGGTATTAGGAATGTTAATGATAATAGGGGTATTATATACCTAATATTGAATGTTTAAAAAAAAAATGAAAATTTGAACTTACATGTCGTCTTAAAATACGTAATGCACAAACATTTAAATGATACTGGTACTTAGAGGTCAAAAACAATCCGATAGTTTAGCATTTTTCAAGATTTTATCCATTATTGTTATTTTTTAAATGTGAGTAAGACTCCCGGGATCTGGGAGACTATAGAACTATATAGCCGAGGGCTCAGTCAGACTTTGGGCCGATGTGATTATGACTTACTATATTCATAACTCATAAGGGTTTGGTAACTTAGCAATATGCATATATTATGAACAAATAGTCATTATCAAAAGCAATAAATTTATTTTGCTGATAAATTTAATAATATTTAAAATTTATATATACCTAGTTTAGGTATGTACAGAATAAGTTTATTTAACTTATTTTGTGATTTATACTATTAATGATAACATATTATAGCATATTTCGATAGATATCCTTATCAGTAAAATAAAATAATTAGTTTTTATATTGTGGATCAATGAAAAGCAATTGCCCTACCTATATAGGCTATAATATACGAGTAGATCTATATTTACGGCCGTAATATTACCGGGTAAATTTCCCGGTATCTCGGTGGGCCAATCCGCCCCTGAGTATAACCGTTAAACGTATATAAAAACAATGATTGAAACAGATAATAATAATAATAATAATAATAATAAAGTAACAGAACCGTACAATTCGACAAAACATAATAGGCACCTATATGCAGTGGTTAAAGTGAGGGGGGACGGAGGGAGACGGCGTCCCCCTTCTTTGCTTAGTTTAAGTTTGGCGTCCTCTTTAGTATATAGTCCCCTATATATATTTCTAAATGTTTAATTAAAAGTCGAGACTGAATTTGTTCTTTTGTACATAATATTCGAAAATTAAATAAAAAAAGTTTAAAAAATGGTATTCATAGTTATAAATTGTATGCAAGATCTATATTATAGAAAAACTACTTCGATTTTTCTTCGTTCTCCAGACATTCTCTCCCTGGCCGGAATATAGGTAATTTATGCGTATTAAGTTATAACCACAGAGTACATACATCATACATAATAATAGGTCCGTGATAAATTTTTACAAATTAGGTCAATAATAACATGGATTAAAAGTTAAATTTTAAAAAATATTACGGTACTGGTTCAGGGGACGCCTTTTTTTTTTGCATTAGCTATAGTCCCCCCTGCAAATATATTCCACTTTAACCACTGCATACAAACATATTTGATCTACGAAACAATAAACTAATTATGGATAATTAGAAAACAACATGATCTTGTTTGTATATTAATATTCAATATATTATAAAATAATATAATTACATAGGTAAGTATTATACCTATTAACAAATAACAACTATTTTTTTTTGTAGGTACCTATATATGTATTTAGAGAAAAATGACTAACGTTCTAACGTACGGTACTAGATATACCTATCATCTATGTTCATTGATTTTTTCCTCGTTCAGGATCGTAGTAACGTGCTGGGGGGGGCAACCCCCCCACCCCCGAAATATTCAATGTTTAAAAAAATATGATGTCAGTTCAAAATATTATTAATAACTATATTTTTAATATGTTTTCAAGTTCATACAAAATCACGTGTTTCAAAACAGTAATATAAAAACATTTTGAACAATATTCCAGAAATTATTTTTATGTAGTAAGTAGTATAAAAGCGCACCGCAGGCGGTTGCCCGGACTATATATTTGTATTTCGTATTGTGGGTTTTGTTTGTCATTTATTTTACTGTTGTCGTGTTATTTAACAATAGGTGGACTGCAGACGGTAGTTATTAAGTAAAATATTATACAATTTTAAATCTACTCTTGGCGATTTATTCGCGTGCGTTGTTTTTATATATTATTTTTATAACACATTCTTATATTTTATGATATATATTTATTTAAAAATACATATGGTACTTATATTATAATAAATAATGTAATGATATCAGATAAGTATGTAGATATAAGGTATACAACATAACACATAATATACACTATGCACACATTAATTTTGTAAGTATACCTATATTATATTTAGCATTATGATTTTAAATACAAATTACAGTACGTATATTAGTTATAACATGGGAATTATAATAGAATAGACGCATAGTGTTTACGAAAGTTGTATAATTTTAGAAAAAATGGTACAGTTTAGGTTTCTGTATTGTATTGTCGTAATTTATACTATAATTTATTTATTTTTTTATATACCTACTAGTGATGGGCACTATCGAATGTTAAAAATAGTAGACACTATCGATAGTATTTGATTATTGGCATAAACTACCGAATATTATTTAAGTGACCGAATAGATTTTTATGCAAAATAATAATATTCGAATATTTTTCATTTGAATTAAAATAGTCGAATAAACGATTCTAATTCAAAATATCCAAAGACAAAATATCCAAATATTTTGGTTTGGATATTTTGTCAGGATGTTTTGACCGGACACCAAATAAACAAAATATTTTATTCGAACAACCGATAATAATCGGTATTCGGTAATAACTAATAAGTAATAACTAATGATTTTATATTATTAGGTATATTATATTATACCATTTGACTATTTTTAAAATGTAATATGTGATAATAAAGGTATTCCCCATAAGTTTGTATTTTGTATAGGTATAATTTCTCATGTAAACAACATTCCTGCATCCCGAATACGGCGAATAGGACAATAGGTTCTAACCATTGGACCTTGGACAGTTAGTAGGCCTACTATTTCATTTATTTATTATTATTTAATATAATGACAAATCAATACATTTGTAAGAGGTTGGGAATATGAGATACTAATTTATTAATTATTATCCTGAAGTTGAGAAAAATTAGCGCTGGATCATTCGCTCTTGGTTATTGAACCGTGTGTGTAGGTATATTAAATATTAATATTTAATACATTGCATATTGTTGATTTTTTTGTTTTGTATTGTTATTTATTAGTGATTTAGTAGTATTTTATTAGCGATTTTAATATTTAAAAATGTTTCCCAAAAAAAATCGTTGGAATGTTTGAGATTATTATTTAAAAGACCCGAATACGCCAAGTCAAATGAAATGCAAAATGATTCTAATACCTATACATTTTTATACTTTTACATTATTATCTAATATTTACAAAAAAATTTTTGCAAACACCCCTACACGCCGTCTTGTACATCCCAGTATGTACCTACTGTTGCTAAATAAATAAATAATGATTTGGAAGAACTGTTTACTATGATGAAAATCTGGATATTGGAAAAAATATTCAATAACATAGTTCGCATCCAGTGGCGGTTTTTGAACATTTTTCTGGGGAGGGGGGTCCGTTTATCATACAAACTTAATTAAAAAGACAATTTGTGGATATTCATTAAATATGGGGGGTCTAGTACCCCTAGATCACCACATAAAACCACCACTGTTCGCATCACATATATAATATTATAAATTGTTTCTTCAAGACTATTCCCAGAAAACAAGGTGTCCTAAGATTGTGATATCTATTGGACAAATCCATATATAAAAAAGCCGGTCAGTAGGTTGTGGAAGCACTTCGCTCGTCAGGTGTCAGTATTGGTGGATGCACTTCGCTACTGGGCAGGGTACTTTTGGTGGATGTATTGAATTTGAAAGCAATGATAAATCATTGCATTCAATAAAACGATTCTGAGCGTAGCTTCGGTGTAGTATACATAACTCATAACATTTTTTTTTCTAGGGATCGATGGAGGCTGTTATTTTTATTTTATTTTTTAGTCGTGTTATTCATCATTGAAAATCACAATTTTTGCCCAGGTCTTAAAATTTCATTTTACCAACTATTTGGGCTTAAATACCTCTAAATTGATAATTTTGCAGAAAAAATTAAAATGACTATAAAAAAAAATTGTGACATCGGATTTTTAAGATTTTTTTAATTTAATTAGAGTAACGTATATTTAACGCTGTATAAAATTTTCAGAACTTAAAACCGAAAATTACTCCTTTTAGGACTTAAAAACCTAGAAAACTAAAAATGTCTATAAATAGACCAAATTTAAAAAAAAATTTTAAAAAACTTAATTAAAGTAAATATATTACTAAACTAAATATTTGATAAAAATTTCAAGATTTTCAAGTCATTATTTTCGAAATTACGAGGAAATTAAATTCTCGATTTTACAAAATCGTATTATTGCCGTTTTTTCGTCATTTTGTGGTATAAAAAAAAATCGTGATTACAAATTTTCAAGATTTTTTGAATTTGGTTAGAGTTAAGTATATTTAACACTGTAAAAAATTTTCAGAACATAAAACCGAAAATTACCCGTTTTATGACTTAAAAACTTTGAAAACTAAAAATGTCTATAAATAGCCCAAAATTTCAAAAAAATTTCAAAAAACTTAATCAACGTAAATATATTACTACATTAAATATTCGGTAAAATTTTCAAGATTATAAAGTCATTATTTTTGAAATTACGACGAAATTAAAATTCTCGATTTTACAAAATCGTATTTTTCGTAATTTTTTGGTAGTTTTTGCTTACGCATTAAAAAACTATTATGAAAATCGAAAAATGACCTCTTAAAAGTACCAACTAGATGCAATTTTTGATTACAGACATAAAAAAAAAAAAAAAAAAACACATCATTGTAAAACCAATACATTCCTCGCTTCGCTCAGAATCTAAAATTGCGATCTTATTCATAGAAATAACGCTATACACGGTACACATATAATGCTATACAGTCTATTATCTATATCTATATACTTAATAGGTATATTTGTATTCTGCGGTACACCGCGAGTTAACGAGTATGAGGTATACTCTGTATAATAATACAGCTGGTATTGGTACTGTGGCAGTTGTAGTTTTCGATGATGTTTATTTTTTCGAAAGATTTTCGATATAGTCGCACTAAATATACAACACGCTGCAATATATATATATATATAATATATATGTATATGATGTGTATATCGATGCATCTCGGTCATGCTGAGCTGCAAGAAAGGTCGAAATGCATGTAAGAAATAACAACGTATTTATACGCGTGAATTTGTTGATTTTTCGTCAGTTCTATAATTCGTGTACTGATTTGAATTTATTATAAGGTAATATTTTACTAGAGTGCTAATTTGGTATACATATTTTTTAAGTATATTATATAGCAGGGGTGGCCAGCGAGAAGACACTCTTGAACCGCAAAATCTAAAGAAAAATATGTTAGAGACAAGAAAGAAAAAAAGGTTCTTAATTATTGTAAAATACGAAAATACATTGTACACAATTGCCCCGATTTTTATTATCATTGATTAAATGTCACATGTAATAATATGTATAAAATAATATTATAAAAAGAGTAAAATGATTTTATTATTGAGAAATGCTTTTTCAAGTGTTCTGTTAAGTTGTTTGAAATCTGGTTAATAATTACTAAATGTAGTTCGTACGAGTTCATCTAATTGTTCATACATTAGTTCAGAAAGATATTTTTATTTAATGAACTTGTACGTTGAGTACTGTACACAAGAGTAGTCCAAAATATTGGGATGTCTATTGGAACACTTTTTTGTTAGTAGGTATTTTTCACCTGAAACTTTCTTCCAAAATTCTGCCAAAACACCATTTAGTTTCAGTCCTTTTAGCCTATCGTACTCTTACAATTCTGGTAGATCCAATTTTACAGCTACTGTAACCTTTATAGTCGGTGATGAAACAGAACAGATCAACAGCAAAATTATTTTTCAGGCATGAAAATGAAGGTTTTAGTGTTCTCAAATCATTAAATCTGCAATTGATTTCTTCAACTAGACCAGATATTTTACACAAATGATCTTATATTTCTAGTTGAACGTCTGGCAGGCTTTTAGTCTCGAGTTATTTTCGAAAATGAAATGTTAAGCATTTGAAATACTGAACAATATCTTTAAAAATCTAACAACCACTGGAGAGTCATTAAGTAGCCAACTACACAAAAAAGTGATGCAATGGTACGTGAACAACGTTGCCTGGTCATTACAAAAGTTAAGCGTTATTAGGCTGGCAGAGTTTCCGTTTAATTATATTTATTATTTACTTTTTAAAATCTGTATTATTATTTCTCTTGGTTTCGAGAGCCACACGAAATTAACTCGAGATCCGCAGTTTAGGCATCGTGTAAAATTGCGGGTTTCTACATAATATACTCCGGACACGTTAAGAGTGTAGCCAGTCGCGCAGGCGGCAAACGGTTTCCACCCCGCAACCTTATCATGGTCGAACACCGCCACTGGTATACAGAGCGTCAATATTTATTGACTATTTGTATATACTATGTTAAAGTGATGATGCCAATAAGGCACGGCAATTATTAACTTTATTATCAAAACATATATAATTGATAGTAATAACATCAAAACAACCAATATATTACTGATGAATTATTAGTAATTATACCTAATTATTAGGCAATAATGGTCATTAGATTATTAAAATTATAAGTAATGTAAATGTCATTAATTTTATTAGTTTATCATAGAGTAAATGTGTTTTCAATAATTTAACAATAAATGTATAAATTAATTTAAAAAAAACGCGCCCAATTATAATAATATTTCTACTTACTTTTTCACTTGGATTTTTTTTCTTTGGAGAACTCATATTATAACATTTTATTATATTATATGTAGTAGCATTAATTATATATTATCATAGATTAAAATATATACTATAGATAAACAACAGCAATTGATGAACTGGAAATCAAAATTTAACTGATTAGGGAAACGATAGATGGCGTATATTGATTTATAAATGCAGAAATAATGCTCCACTGTCACAAAACCTGTTCTGGTAATAATATTAATAATGAGTAAAATGACTTACGATACGAACACAATATATTATTTTGTAAAATATAGAGGATGACGCGAGATGCAACTGAAATGCTTTCGCCAGTCGGAAGTAATTGAGAAAACAAATTAACACCAGAGAGCTGCTGTACACTATGGTGCTGAGGGTTCCCCACCTGCACTGATTCGGGACTGTATGCTTGCAGTATATAATATTTATACCGGCGGCTGGCTATATATTTGAAGTTATTCATACAAAATATAAGTTTTATTAATTACACATTTATAACAAACATAAGTTATTACTTAATAGTTAATTAATAATACCAATAATGGATTTATTTACTATAATATAATATGTAAATACATATTATCTATATTAATTTATGCATAATACTGTTTTTTTTTAAAGACAAAGAAATATTGGGCCTCAGCCCAACATAAATGGTAAGTAGGTGAACTTCAAAACGAAGTCCAGCTGACAAATACTGACTTTATTAATGCTCTTAAAAACTAGTTAAAATATGTAACATACATAGGTATACGTTCCAAAAGAAAATTTTAATTTTAATTCATATAACACACGGTACCCATATGACCATATATGATATAAGTAATATTTAACTATTTAAAAAATTATTATTATATATTTTTCCTTTTAAGTATAAGTATATTTACATACATAAAATACTTTTGTAGTCTAGAAGTGCAATAGAAGAGGAAAAATATTACAAATCAATATACAAAAGACATTATTAGCTTATGTTATATTTGTAAACATTAGCTTTATAATAGAAATTCTCAATGTAAACATATAAGCCATCCCGAATAGGAACGTTCAACTATTCTCCACCAGAATGCTTATCGTTTATTTGTTTTGCCAATACGGTAGTAGGTATAAAAGACGTTAGAAATGATATCAGCGTGAAACCGGTTTCATACTTACGACTTTCAAAGAGATATGCCTATAAACGTGGACAATATTATTGTGTAGACTCATATGCATATTATAATTTTATATTTATAAGATGTCGCAGGCTGTGCCATCAATTGTGATGGTCGTAACTTCTGTACATTTATTTCTATCGAAAATATCTACCTAAAATAAATTGAAAATATTTGTGATGAGATCGAAGACTGTGTAGTTGTGTTTTGGGTTTCAAACACTACGCATTTCAGCAATTACTTTTTAAATTTTATTTTTCGTATTTTACGCAAGTATTAAACACTTTTAAAATGTCTGCTAAAGGTAACAAATGTGTTTATTTAAACTATGGAAAATAGCCTAGGGATTACCCCAATTTGAGTTTATTTTCTTTTCCAAAAAATATAGATAGACAAAATAAATGGGTAAAAACTCAGGTTAGTATTTTTACCTATTTATTTCCTTACGTTTACGTGTTTCAAAATTAAATTTTTTTTTTAAATCTGATTTTTATATTTAATTTTATTTATTGAATATTTTCAATACAATTAATACCTTTGGGTGTACCAATAATTCTAGATTTTGGGGATTACATGCACATTGTGTATTTAATATTTATTAATATTATTTATGTTATAAAAAGAAATTGACGATCGTCGAGGTCATTTCTTTTCAACCGCGGGAATTACAAGTAAATAGGGCATTCATCAGATACATATAGTATATTTTTAAATGCAAAGTAAAGTGTTATGTAAGTTAGATACATATTTTTCAAATACCTACATAAATCAAATTAAATAAATAAATCAGATAGGGAAAAAGTTCAAAATTATTAACTCCCCTCCCAAAAAAAAAAAAAAAAATTATTTGTGGACACCAGGGGTGGATCTATTATTCCGGAGACTTTTATTCCTAGATTCATAACCAATACAGCCCGACACAAGAGATATTTAAATTCAGTTTGACCCTATTCCAGCCCTACATACAATTTTGAAAGAAATACATGGTCGATTTTAAAGTACACATTTGTAAACAATTTCATAAAAAAATTTCTCTGAAAATTAACAGACATTTTCATTTTACTTAAATTTAAAGAATACATGTAAATATAATTGATTCTTAGGTAATGTTAATTTGATTGATTTATCGACGGAATCTTTAATCAAAAAACATATCTGCAGCGATCACTTCAGAGACTATGATTATATGAATGTGTCTGGGACAATCGACCGACAACCATTCGACCGACACGGACAATCGACCGACAGGACAATCGACCGACAAGGACAATCGACCGACAGGAATATTAACCAACATAAAATTATAATTTTATTTCGTTAAATAAAACATATGAGTACATTAAAATATTTTGTATATTATTACCACATAAATATATACTACACGGAAAAAACAGTAAAGTTAAATGAACTGGTTTCAAAGTTGATTTAACTAAAAACTGGAGCTACATATGGGATAGCTCTGTTCATAGTCAAAATAACCAAAAAAGTTTAGTCACCTATTTTTAGTTAAAATTACTATATTACTACAATAATTTACTGGTTAAAACAACTATGTATTTTAGTTATCATATAACTTACTTGAATAAAAAAAAAAATGAAAAAAAACAGCATGAATACCACCTGGATTTGAACCCGGCACCCTTCGCAGTACACAACTCGTAATATTTTAATATACTCATATATTTTATTTAATGAAATAAAATTATAATTTTATGTCAGTTAATATTCCTGTCGGTCGATTGTACTTGTCGGCCGATTGTCCTGTCGGTCGATTATCCTGTCGGTCGATTGTCCTTGTCGGTCGATTGTCCTGTCGGTCGATTGTCCTGTCGGTCGAATGGTTGACGGTCGATTGTCCAGCTCCCTTATGAATACAAGTCAAAAGCGGCTTAAAAAGGTTGCCGAACCAAAACATTGGGAAAATCGCTTATAAACTCCTCCATTAAAATTGTTAATACCAACTAAAACCTACTCTAAAGAATAAGCACTTATATTTTCCCTATAAATACCAACAATTTCAAAGCAAACTTTTCACCGTTCTCCCATCTCCTAGATCTACTGAATTTATTAATCAAATTATCGATTTTCCAACTCCACCTAAGAAAATTTCTGCAAAACAATATTGTACTATTGCAGTTGTTGATACACCACGAAAACAGAAACTTAAAGCTACCATTAGAAGCCAAAAAGTTCTTCTTAAAAACAAAGATCCATGATTTCGAAATAATGTAAAAATATTACAGAAAATAGGTTGAAATTAAAACGTTAACATTTTTTAAATTCTATTTCTTATAGTTCATTAGCTTCGGAAACATTTGTAAAAATGCAAGTTCTTCACAGCAAAAAATAAACAATGGACACACAATGATAAAAAGTTGACATTACAGTTATTTTATAAATTTCCAATAACATACAAATTTCTTCGTTTAAATCTAAATTTACACTCCCTAGTATAAGCACTATAAGAAAATGGATTGGCAATTCGAAATTCAACTCCGGATTTAGCCCAAAACATTTTAATGACATAAAAATTAAAGTAGAAACAATGTCTGAAGATGAAAAATTCTGTACACTTGTATTTGACGAAATGAAAATCAAATCTTATTTAGAATATAATAAATCATTAGACCGCTTTGAAGGATTTGAGGATTTAGGTTTTTTGGGAAGAAAAAAATGTTTAGGACATCAAGTAATGGTTTTCTGTGCGAGAGGTCTTTACTCATCTTGGAAAATGCCATTAGGGTATTTTATAATTCATTCTTCAATGAAGTCTACAGATTTAAAAGTTATTCTGATTAGATGTATTGAAAATTTATTTGGTGTTGGACTCAAAGTTTATGCAATTGTGTCTGACCAAGGTACAAATAATCAGGCAACATAAAGCTTTAGATATGACATCAGATAGACCTTACTTTTATGTACATGGTGAGGAGATATTTTCTATATTATATGATGTGCCTCATATATTTAAAAAATTAAGAAATAATTGATTGACAAATGATATTTTATTCAAAAATAACAAAGTGTCGTTTTCTGATGTCAGAGTTGTTTATAAAATTGATAAACAAAGTACAAGTAAATATCTTCTAAAACCAACAGATGCACACATTAACCCGAATGCCTTCCAAAAAATGAAGTGTAAATTGGCATTACAAATTTTCAGCTATTCTGTACCAATTCATACCAATGTTTGATAAATGTTCAAGTGTGGAGTGAAACTTAAAGTAAAATTACTAATAAGGGTTTAACTAAACCACTATCATTTAATGGATTAACATGGTCAATTAATTAAATTTTGGTTTTATACTGAAAACAAAAATATTAGGTTATCCATACTTTTAACATCAAGACTGAACTCAGATGTAATTAAAAATCTTTTTGCTTCTTATAGACAAAGAGGAGGTTATAACAGAAACCCTACAGTTTGGACTTTTTGAACCACTTTTCGATTAAA